>JAQFYB010000350.1:0-59350 GCA_034694085.1 Pogonognathellus longicornis
ACATCAAATATTACGTCAATATCGTAACTTGCAAAAGGTTCTGGAGTTGACTCTGCATCCAGGAATGGTGTCACACATGTAAAGACAGACATTCAAACATTAGTAGTTAATATTATTAAATAATAATTTGATTTCAAATAATCTAATAACCATACGAAATGTCAAATATAAAATATAATCAATCATTTAGGCATATCACTAACCATTTGGAGATATAGGTGGACATTCTCTGAGATACAATTTATCTGTATTGCTCATGATTTCATCGATCCGTTCAATGAAATTCCTGGAATTTTCACCTCCAGCATCTGCGAATTAATACTACTGCTATTAATAAACTACACAAATCTAAGATATTATGTATGTATTTCTTAGACAATCTGTACTCTCTATATCATCTGGTGTCTGGTAATGCATGTAAACGTAAACATCAACCTACACATCAATCTTACAGCTGTTCATTATTAACGCAGATTAGTTTCCGAATCCCCCGACAAAATAGAGCAATAAAATACTTTCACCTGCCTTTCCGTTCCGACGGAGAAAGTAGCACAACTTTCTCGGGTTCCAGCACTGATTCAGATTCGTCTTGTAAATGATTTGATATCAAATCCGGAGTGTTACCAGAAAATCGAACATTTGTATTCATTTTGCAATGTTCCCTAAGGATGTACCCGGATGTTGGATGTAGTTCAGGAAAGAGGTCAGTAATTGGTCAAGGGAAATGAAATATCGGACGGTTTTTTGCTATCAAGAGGGTTACACAGTTGGATGGAACGGGATTCGGGTAAGTACGGGACACTGACACAACAGTGGACACTTATTGAAGCCAAAAAAGCTCATTTATTTTTTGTAAACACACAGATCATATTGACGCTGATTAAATCAACCCGCGCTTTCCCTGTTTCCGACATTGAGATATTATACCGCCAACGTAATTTAAAGCCGCGCTATCTCGAGACCATCTAATTTTCGGGACATTAGGTAATCAGAATTTAATTTTTTTGTGTTATTTTCATTGAAATTAATTAAAATCAATATTGGCAAAAATTGGCAAACTTTTTTGCCAAATTTTGAGCCAATTGACAATTACAACAGTATTCAGTGCAGAAGATTGAAGGCCGCTTTTGTAAGTTTGTTAGATTTGTGTTTGTGCAAGCGAGTTGTGTTGTTTGGTGAAGCTGTGAATGGTGATGGTTATGTAAATGTTACGTTTAATTGTGATTCTAATTTGATATTTGTTTGGACTTAACCATTACCTCATCTGCAAACCATTCCTTTGATTAATTTAATCATCATCTCTCTTTTGGTACTCTGTACCATTTTGAACATTGTGGTTGAAAACATAATTAATAGTTATGTAAGATGTAAGAATATAAGCACACATTTAAATGTGAGCAATGGATGGTGATAAAAGAATGAAAAAGGAAAGTTGTAAAGATGCAAAGCTTGTATTTGGACATTGAAGGATTGCAATGTATAGATTGCGTAAACCTAAAGATTTCGAATCAAGTAATCTTAAATTATATCGAAAATGTCGAAAATGAATGATATCTAACGATATTTAACTTTTGGCTTTGAGTACAAAATATTTGTGACTATTTTGTACTGATTTGGAAAGATATTGTATATTATGATATGAAATATGAATGGTTCATAGTTTTAATAGTTTGACCTAAGTCAAGAGGTGAGTGAACGTAATATTATAGCTATCAACTAAATTACATGTATTTTTAATCAGTTCAATCTAAATAAAATAGTTCATATATTAAAGAGGGGAGTACAATAAACCAAGTTAATTAAATTAATACAAATGAGACATTTAAAACTAACTGTTAGAGTTAGAGAGTTTAAAAAAAGTAGGCCCCCCAGTTGACAGTTATAGAGGACATAAATATGACTTTGACTTTGAACATTACTGTGTTGGAATGGAATAATATTGTATTATTAATGTTAATTATCCATTTTGTATTTATAAAACAATATTTGTTTTTTAGCTTGCCGTCTGTTAACATACGTTAATTTGCTAGTCCATGGAGTCATTATCTTATTAAACCAACTTCAAACGTATTTGCCTGCTTATGTAGTAAGCTGAATAACTTCAATCGAGTTTTCTTTTGTCCAATTCCTTCATGGAGTCTGATAAGACGATTTCAACACTTGTGTTGGATAAAAATGAGCTTAAAGAAAAAGATCGGAGTAGAAAACGATGGGAAGAAAATGGATTTGAAGAACAGGTTTGTTTAAGCTCATAACTTAAGTTTATTGATTCATTGAATTGGAACTTCTATATTGATAAAATGTTCTTTTATAGGGTGGATACATGGCTGCAAAAAAGGCTAAATTAGACCATCAGTTCAATAAATCCGCCATTGTAAGCCTTCCTATATTTAATGGAATTTCTATTCACATTAATGGATACGTTGGTAAGTATTAATTTTTCTTTTCATTTCTTAAAGCAAATCGACAAATATTATAAGATACCTTCATAGGATTGTTATAAATATTGTTTCTTACATACGGGAAATTGATTTTTAATAACGTGGATTGATTTACTTGTTGCAGTACTGTTTTATGGTGGCCAGTTAAAACAATTAAACTCTCTCCACATAAAATAACTTTATAGATTTCTAGTGTTCTAACGGCCACCATGTATAATTCGTTTTAGTACTAAACGTAATTTTTAATTTTTAGTTAGTCAATGTCAAAATATTTATCTACAATTAAATGTTTATTACATTTCCAGCTGAGCCAACTCTGCGTGAAATGTTTACCTCACATGGTGGCACATACCATACTTATCCAAATGCCAAAACAAATTTCATCATCGCATCTAATTTATCAAGACCAACTAAAAAGTAATTATTATATACTACGTACGGTTTTATTGGTTTTTGATCATGTCAGTCTATTATGTCTATCATTTTTGTAGTAATTACGGACCGAGAACAGTCAAACCAGAGTGGATTACCGATAGTATTGCTATTGGTGAAAAATTAGATCATCGAAAATATTTGTTATATGATTATAATAAGTACGTCTCGTAAATATTACTACGATTTATAAATAAGCAATCAATTATATTTTTTGTATCTAATAAAATTTTCCACTTATCAGGGAGACTAATCAAACTACACTATCTCAAATGATCAGTAAACCTCAGGAAACAAATAATGAAGAAGATAATCATGAAGATCTTCCTAATGGTTATTTAAACACGAATGGAGTTAGTCATATAAAAAATGTGGCTTTTAATGAGAACATTGTAAATAACAATAAGGAAGCTGTGCCAGATGCTAACAATGGTGAACTGCAGAAATTGACTAACCATATTGTGATTCAAACTAACGGTGAGAATGGAGATTCAAATATCAGCGTAGTAGACGAAAGCAAAATCATTGACAATTTTTCTACAAATACGTGTGATCAGCGAACAACATGTAAAGATGTTCGTGTTACTGTTAGTAATACAACTGAAATACCGGAAAAGACTGTCGCTAGCAAAAAAATAAAATTCGTAAATGACGAGGGATTTCTTGAAGACTTTTTTGCCAACTCGCGTCTTCATTTGCTGTCTACTCACAAGAAAAGCATGCAGTTATTGATAAGTGATTTAAGGAAAAACGCCAGTTCGCACAATTATTACAATTTGGAAGTATTCAAGCAAGATCCAAAACGCGCAATATCTTCGCAGCAATCTTTAACCGAATCCAACACCTCTGAAGGTAACTTTAAATATTTTAAGTATTCAATCTTAACATATTATAGTAAATACAATAATGTTTAAATGTAAATATTTAAATGTTTGGTTAGTTACCTTGATGCACATCGATTTGGACTGCTTCTTTGTATCTGTTGGGCTTCTCACTCGACCTCATCTTATTAACAAACCAGTTATTGTTACACACTCGAAAGGGGTATCGAACAATTCTAAGTCTGACATTGCGTGTGCTTCGTATGAAGCACGTCAGTTTGGTGTTAAGAACGGAATGTGGGTGTCCGATGCTCAGGAATTGTGCCCATCAACAGAAATAATTCCTTACGAATTCGAAGAATATAAAAGAATATCAAAGTTATTCTTCGAAACGGTTGCTTCGTAAGTTTAATAATTTAAATAAACTTTGAAATAGCAAGCCTTCTTGACCGTTGTACTACTACTATGTTTACTTTACATCGATTTATTCACTTATTTCAGAGTAACGTTAAATATTGAACCAGGCAGTTTAGATGAAATGGTTGTTGATGTTACTTCCGTCCTGCAACAAGTTCCAGATTCAACACCTGAAGAATTGGCGGCTTTTTTTCGGAAGATAATATTTGTAAGTTCTTTGCTTCCGTAATTAGGACCATCTAAAATTGGTATAATAATTATTTTTTAAATATTTTTAATAGAATGCAACCAAATGTCCCGCTTCAATTGGTATCGGAACCAACAAACTACTGGCCAAGTTAGCTGTCAAAAAAGCCAAGCCAAATGGGGTGTATTTCCTCAGAAGGGCTGAAGCTGCAGAATTCATCTCAAATCTGCCGATAATCGAACTTCCTGACATTGGTCACAGCAAGAGTAGTACGCTTAATGAATTGTTTTCTGCCAATACGTGCAAAGAAGTACTAGCAGTACCTGTCGCCGAGCTAAAATCTAAAATCGGAGATAAAACTGCTGAAAAATTACGAAAGTAAATTGTTTGATTGAACTATCAGTTTTAAAATAATTCTTGTTAATATAATCAAAATATCGTTATTTTTATTTAGTCTTTGCCTTGGAATTGCCCCATCAGAATTAAATTATGATGCAGCTCGTCCTAAAAGTGTATCCGCAGATATGAATTATGGAATAAGATTTAGCGTTGAAAAGGACGTGCATGATGGACTTACGAAATTATGCAAGCTTTTAGGACGCAGATTAGAAGAAGCACAAGCTACTGCACTACATTTGACTCTAAAATTGCTGATTAGGAGGAAAGGTGCAGGAGAGCCTTTAAAATTCGGAGGTCATGGTATAGTTGATAGTTTGACTAGGTATGCTCTATCTTTTTCATTATTATTATACTAATTTAAATGAAAGTTAAACAGCAGAAATTTGTCTATATAGTATAGTTGTAAAGAGTATTTGATTTAAATCTTTATGTGTTTATATTTTAGGAGTGCGGGTTTTCTTCAGCACACGCGAAATTGGGCTGAAATTTATGGTTTACTTACTACTTTACTAAGGAGAGCCTCTGTTCTCGCAACTGATATACGAGGGATTGGAGCTTCATGTTCAAAACTGCAATTTGATTTTGATAATAAGGGATTGAATGGCAAGCAATTGACTTTAGTGAATATGACTAGAGGAATGGAAATGATTCAAAGGAGCCAAGAAAAAGCATCAAAACTGAATCAAAGTACTTCGTCAACACCAGATGATATAAGTGAGGCTATAAATGGTTCTACGTTCTTAACTGAAATTAATAATATTCATGAAACACACCAGAATAATGTTCCATTAAAACCTACAACCAGTGTGTCTAAAGTAGAAACCGCCACTTCTGCTTCAACTGTTACAAGTGCATGTTCTTCACCATTTTATTTTCAAAATGATCAAGGGTCTCAGTGTAGTCTCTCGAATGGTCAAAGTAGTGTCAACAAATCTCCCCCTAAAAACCAATTAGCCATTATGGCTAAATCTGCTTCTCCTTCATTGCCAAATAATGAGTGGCTGATTCATCAAGACCCTAGTACTGTGGACATTAATGTTCTTAAGGAATTGCCAAAACATCTTGCTCTAGAAATTGCTCGTGATTATGGTTTACAGCTTGATGAATCCCAGCTAGAGTCTGATAATGATTGTGTTAATGGGATCCCACCGATAGAAGACGACGAGGGTAGTGTTGATTATACACAAATTCAAGATCCAGACGCTAACGTTAATAATGACAATCCAGGAGGCAGTTTCTTCCCACAAAATAATGCAGAAATGAACCCATACCTTAACATAGAAAGTTTGGATCCCAGTTTTTTAAGCGCATTACCAGCCAATGTTCGTAATGAGGTTGTTATACAGTTTCAGCAGGTTTGTTCAATTATTTTGTACTTGATTCAACTTTATTTATGCCTAATACTACAACTATGTTCCTGGGTTAGTTTTTTAGGCTGAATCAAACCTGAATATCCCGAAATGTCCATTATTATGTACTATTGTAATTTGACTTTGGAAACTTTTAACAAACCCGTTTAAAAATTCAATTTTTATATTTCCAGGCGAAAGGTTTAAAAGGTCAATACAACAATCAAAACATCAATGATGACCCTCAGCCGTGTTCTAGTAAACAGGCGCTAGAACGGGATATGCAGCTAAGGAATGGAAACTTGGGACCCCTGGGAGTTTGTGAAAGCGTTTATAATGTTCCGAATTCATCTGAACCTTCGTCTTCCTCTTCCTTTAATTCAATCCCGAAGGCTATGAAGCCTCATTCGAATATTATTAAACGTGTATTAGAGGAAGAAAGTTGTATTATGACAGACACTCGTAAGCCATCTCCTACAAAATGTCAATCAGCACCTGCCCCTCCAGGTAACATGTCGTTTCATCGAATAGCAAATTACAATAATGATTCTTAATTTATCATATATGCTTATTTTTCTATTTCTTGTTTACGTTTTCGTTATTTATTTTTAGTTGAAAATACAATAGATTGGACGAGATTTTGGGATAACACTGGTTTAACTTCGCCGTTATGTCCAGCAACACCTGTTAATCGTCCATCACTTTGTGGCGAAAATGATGTACAAGAAATTCGCAAGAAAATTCGGGAAGGACTGCGTGAAATTTCCGAACCGCCGGAAGAAGAAATCAATAATCTAAATCTTTATTTTAATGCTTTACTTACTGAAGGTTGGCTTAGTCAAGCACAAGTTCTTATTAGAATGATTCACAGGTATGTTTTGTTTATACTTACTTGAATTAATTTGGGATCCAAATAATATACATGCCATTTTATTTTTTATTTTTAGGGAACTTGTGACCGGCGATTTGCATCCTAAGTGGGTTGTGGCTCTGCAACAGCTTATACGGCATGTACAATGTGGAATCAAGAAACGCTATGGAGGTTATTTACGTTTAGATTAACTAATTGATATATTGACTTTTATGTAATCATGAAGAGGTGCATATTCCAATAACGATATAACTTTTGCATGGGTTTAATTTTTTAAATCATAAATCATGTAATATAGCGATTATTGTGCAAGTTGCAAATACAGATAGTATTTCTCAATAAAAAGAAATATACAGACTTTTGCAACTTTTAAACAACAGAAATTGCATGCACATGAGTTGCTACTGCAGAATTTTATACTGATCATGTGGATCTCATCGTTTTAAGGGTATAGATATTTTGATTATTATATTATCTATTATGAAATAGTGCATTTTCTTGTATTGATCGGACACAAGATATCTGACAATTTAATAAGATTATCATGAAACAACTTTACCTCGTCAGTCACATTCATTTAAATTAAAGTAAATGTAATATTCTATTCATTGAGTTTGTTTGTTTACAACAAATTTAAATTACCTAGTGCAGAAAGACTTTTTGTAGAAAAATATTTAATTCGGTCTAAGTCATACCAAAATCAATTGAAACTTAACAGATGCAAAAGTTTATGTTTTATGGAATACGGGATATGATTAAGTACAAATTTAGACCGACCAATCAGAAATCTGAATAACTGTGTCTTAATGTGTTAAACAAAGTGTGGAAAGTGAACACAAATCTTGAGAAAGCATTTTCATTTTCACCTTCGTAATCCTGTATTTTCATTTGATTAAATGATTTGTGTGGAGTGTCCGATTAAGAAAGAACTACAGTACAGGACGTAACATTCGCACTATATACCTAACTGAACTAAGTTAAATATATGTAGCATTAGTAAGGATTAAAATTATGTATTTAGCAGCAGATAAGAAGGGAAACGTTAACCCTACATTATATACTCTGTATCGCATTATCATGTCTCGTGTAATTTAAAAAACGAATTAATTCGATATAGTTAAATGTCAATTACTTATTTCGTTAGATAAAAAAATTATTATTTCTGTGTGTCGCATGTACTTTGAGAACATTCAATCTCTGTAATAGCGTTTTCGTTGGGAGAAATTTTGAATTATAATATTATTATTATTATGTATTTGCATGATTATTATTATACTTACTTGAAATAGTAGACTATATCGTACGCTTAATATCTATTTTTATGTTATTTACTTTAATTCCGAAACTATTGTGAATTTATGAATCATGTACAGACACAAAATCATGTATAACCTAAGTGGACTGTTAAGTATTACATTATGAAAAGCAAAAATACTGGAGTTTACAACATTTCTATAGTTCCTTGCGTATAAATGAATATCACTTATTTGATTGTCTCATTGAGTAAACAGTATGTAGTGTGTGCGTGTTAGATTAAAGTAGAAAAATAGGTTACCGGCAAATAATAATTTAATAATATTGAATTACGACAGATATAATGTAATCGATGGAGCATTTTTCTGTTTTTCCATGTATTATTATACAAACACACCTGTGTAATTGCATATAGGTAAAGGTAGGTTGTAGCATTATAATATACAATCGATATTATGTTATATCCTAAATTAGTACACAAGCTTCCTATGTGAGGTTTAAATGTTGACGTGATAGAGTAACAGATACATTTATATATAAAAACACGACATGAATAATAAATGAAATAATTTTACTAGAACGAAATAGGTCGTTGGTTGTAAATTGCATTGCAGGAAATGATTTGATTATGAATGAATCACATAATGACATATTTCAGTACCTAATAATTGTCTTCAACCTGAAGAAGTAGCGATGATGGTGATGGTGTTAAGAACTCTCTCTCACTCACTCACCCCGTCACTAACCCCATACTATTGTTAGCAATTAAATATAAAGAGTCGAGTATAGTTGCTTGATAATTATTGTTAAAGATAATGATCAAAGACGGCAATCATTGATTATAATAGCATGTAGTCATTAGAACAATAAGGATTTGCATCATTTGTTTTTCCCTGAGGTAAATACTTATTATCGTAATAGTGAAATTGACATGAGAGTGATCAGTTGATTTTATTGTCAGTTATTATAAACATGACTACAATAGAAATCTTTATGAGCACATTACACTACACTACTATTACTAGGTACATGCAGTACAGCTATAGACTTCAGAAGTTCAGGCTATTACTATAGTATGCTTTTATGACTTCGACAACAGCTCTAAGGTACATGGTACATCAGTCTAAGAAATATGATTTTAATTTTCTGTTTAGTGATTAGTAATTTCCATGAGAGATCTCAGGTAAACAATGGCTAATCGCAAACTTAAGGTACTTTTGTGTTCGCTGAGACATATAAATTATTTTATCCACGTTCTTAGTTTTAGCCGAAGTGTGCGAAAGAAACTAAAGTCGAATCACAAATGGAATTATGGAGGTTAGTAAACTTAAACTTGGACTTATTGTAAATAATTGCTTTACAAATATTATTATTATTACACTCCAATCACTTTAAGCTTTGCGATTATTATGGCTTATAGTTATTTTATTACCTTTATTAGCTTACAATTCTGCAACAAACTGCTTTAATATGACACACTATGTTATGTTATGTGTTCGCAGTATGTTAGCAACAATCATATTAACGCATTTGTACTTGGGATTACACTTGTATAATGTGTATCGCTGAATATTATGTGCCTCGTTAGTTTAATAGTAAAAGAAAATGCTTTATCGCTTAATATCAATTAATTAATCTCACGTATGAATCTCTAATGTATAAAATGTATATTTAAGTCTGCGAATTCGTAGTACTGTGACATGATCATTTTGATATTGTTATTTTCAATGTGAATGTCTGCCTTATTGTGAAAAACGCTTCTTTCACTAGGGACTTGAACAATTTTACAAAAATACATTAGTTCGTGCATGTGCGTTAATAGTTAGTGACAGCTTGGTGGCTTCACGGCTACAAAAACAATTAAAACATGAGCAAACTGCTTTTAAAAACTTGATACATGCGTATAATTGTTGATTTATACTGAAATTCATTAAAGGCAAACGGCAAATGTATGTAAAAGGAGTATACTAAAAGAACATGTATATCGGACCGCAGACCATACCGTAATAAATCAAAGAAGTGTGAAAATATATCTCGCCTCTGTGTGAGAATGAGACTTAAACAAGCGAACCGTTGATTTTATTTATACCCACAAACTAATGGTAAATAAAAATAATAGTCCATTAAAGAAACCAACTCATTGTTAAAGAAACAAAGTAAGTAGCAATAATACTGTAAGCAAACTACAGGTGTTTAGTGTGAAGCGTACTTTCTGTTTATTAGTGAGCTTACACTTACATGTCTACACACATACATACACGTACTATATCAAAAATCAGTTCAGTGTGTTTGCTATTTCTACCATTAGACAGAGATGCTCAGACTGATTGTTGCAAATTATAGTTCACAATAACAACTTAGATTTTTGTGGCACACTGTATATACATACGCCTTGGTTAATGATTATGATCACTTTTAAATTAAATGTTAGGGTATATAAAGTAACTGTGACCACGAACGACCACTGTTTAGTTTTGAGTACCACACTCACTAACTACACTTGGGCTGTGTGTTTGATTGAGGAGTAGATAAATATGGGAGATACATATCAAACACCTACTTAGGTGAACGTTTTGCACTTTTGCCGTAATCAGTCACCTAGACCCTTGTGAGTGGATATGTGGGTAATTAGCCATGATTTTGTTATGTATGAATTCTCTTGCTTTCATATACGTATGTCAATCACTTCCAATCCTTGCATGAAATTCTATACCAAAGTTCACTAACCGACTTGTACAATATTGGAACAAACACAAACATAGGTAGTGTAAAACTAAGTTCACCTGTCTCAACATGTACTTACTACATAACATACAGCATTAGATATAAGACCGAAAGTCTTTAATGAAATTCGCTTTTAAGGAAAATGTTCTTGTTAAAAGTAACGATAATAAAATCACATTACCTGTACTGTAATGTACACTGATACTGTATTGCTGCTACTGAACTAAACAAATGTGTATGCCTAATTAAAGAATACCTAAAGATAATCATCGTTATCACACGACATGAGCTTATACAAGAAAAGTGGAAGATGCAGATACGTGAAGAATGGAGAGTGTGTGTACGTAGAAATGTGTAACTGATTAATTAATGGATGAAGTGGTTTTTTGTCAAGAACATATAAAATTCATGACCATGCAGTTTACAATTCTAAGGTAGTACTGAAATTAGAGGAGATGGTACACTGCTCTACTCTGAGACTGTGTGTATATGTATTATGTATGTACATGTACAGAATAAAGATTTTAAATCTTGGTAGGTACATGACAGTTGTTCTAGTAATATTAATTATTTTTAGCTACTGTGTTATGCATTCAACTTATTTGTTGGTTGATTTTAAACAGTTTTAAATTGAGAGTTATTGCTGTATTTAACAATTATTGCTATGTAATAATAGTAATTTTCATTAAGCTGCATTTAATTCAACATTCAACACACACATCATAATATGAGAACCATAAATGTAAATAGGTACATCGTAACTTGTTAAGTACATTGTGAGAATCGAGAACAGAGAAGTCCTGTTGTTAGCAAATTCACTTTCTATTTATTTGTTGGCTGTTGCTGTTGCCTTCGTCAATGAAAGACCGTTATCTCACGTGTACCATGCGAAAAACATGGCAATATTTGTGTTTTTGAGATGGGATGAGAATCTTGACTTACTGACATATTTCCATATTGGTTCGATGTAACAATGAAAACAATAGGGTTAATGAAAATGATTTTATCGGTTTAAATCGATAGTTTTGGTAATTACATTAAATATGCTAGTACCTAGTATGGTACAGAGCAATTAAATGTGGTTTTACATTTTAAATGGTCTCAGCGACCCCATTAAGTGTATTAGAATGGCAGAGACGGAATTATATAACAATTGAGAAACAGATTTTCAACAATCGTGAAAAAAACTTGAGTTTTTATGCAATTCATGCATCATAATATTATATGGTTACTAATTGTATGGCTATTAAAATTTTAGTGGAAACTACAAGATGTAGGAAATAAATGTATGTATCCTCGATTGTAGTTGGATTTGACTGAAAGGAGACAATAAATTTTATGAAACATTGCACTAACTACTCTGCTGACACCAAGAAATCGTCGTCTCGGTCTCATGGCCTGCACCACACCGTCGTCGTTCACTCAACTACTACCGGCTTATTCTTTCCTACTTACCTAATAAAAGTTGCATGCATAAGTTAACTTGCAATATAAAAATGCAACCTAAATACTATACGTACGTACGTACTCACATTTTGCTTCGCATGCATTATAAAAATGTCGTAGAAAAATAGACATTTAAAGCTGTCGTTTAATTTTGTAACTTTGTGTGTGGTGCGAGTGAGAACATTGACAGACATTAAATGCAATCAAATTCTGCTTGAATTGTAATTTTGACAATTCTTGGTGAAATTGAACGTAATGAATACACAAGTTAGAGCAGTATTTACTGGCTAAGTGAATAGGTGTGCATTCTGCATAATAATTATCTTCAAATACTCAATTTTTATAGCAAATACCTCAAAACGCTGGTTGGTTGGTTTGGTGCTATATAATATTACAGCATTGTGAAAGAAGGTAGAACAGAATAAGTGTTATTATCTTTCAGAGATACAAAAACCACGTTTAGCTGTCAATTTGTCAATATGTAATTGCAGTAAGAAAATTACGACACATTTAGTTAAGAATGACAATCTTTGATTGCATGTAATCTCCTACATGAATGAAATGTGCAATATTGCATATTGCAATGAAGCTTGAAGCAGAATACATGGAATTATAGTTGTATCAGTATCATTTCTACATGGAAGAAAATAATATTTTTGTGTCATTTGTATGAAAAAACATTTATTGATTTTTATGAATTAATGGAAACTGAAATACCTAAAGGAGATTGACTCATTTCTTCCATAATACTGTACATACTTAAGCTGGTTTTCCATATCAAAATAATTGTTATACCGTAAGGTAGGTAATTAACTTGATGCATTTCCCAATTAGCATATAGGTATTCATTTGGCATACCTTGAGACTTTGAGACAGAGTTTGTCTGCATTTATATTATCTCTCTGCGACAAGATAATTAACAAAATTATAATAGATTCTTGGCAGACAGATATAAGTCGGATGGTTCCGTTACGTAAGTAAAAACTTCTAATGTTTGGAATTATACCAATATTGTGCTAGCTAACACTAACCTCACCTACAACACTTTATTGTAACATTATACAGTATTCAACCTAAAGTAGAACACAAAAGAATTTTCTCACATTAATTTCTTAGACATTACAAGTTGTGAATATTTTACTTATATGTAAATCATTCGAGTGTGCATTGCACGTGTCTGTCTCCACAAGCCATCTAGTATAAGTAGGTATCACCTGAACACAATACAATGCAATCCACGCCTTTGGACACAGAGTTGATGATGCTTTCTGCAATTTTAAAACAATTAGTTAAATTATATTGACTCTTTGTCTTGCGATAATTATATTATATTATTAATACACATTTCTTGTAAATTAATTAATTTTATTATAGCATTGTGCCCCCAATTTACAATAGAATTTATTACAGCAGCAGCATTGCAAGAGGCATGTGAATAACGAATTCAGTAGACAATGAACCTATTACTTATTTATTAAAGTTATTATTACGTAGGTACACATTGGGTACACAGGTTCATTGGTTTTGCTACTGGTTACACATTTTACACAAAAGTTTTGTTTGAGACAGCCTCTATCGCAAATTGTAATCGTAAATCATACAACATACCTACATACTCTACCTAAGCTGAAAGCTGACTCTTTTAGCGTATACACAAATGCAGCTGCCAAATCATTATTTTTGTATATCCACGTATCGGCAACAGAACAGTGTGCACTCAGAAACAAGCAGGTCACATTTATCACAAATCACTACTATTAGTACTTGAATGGTACTTGTACGTAAGTGCCTGTGATGTAAGGACATATTTAGCATGCGACTGTAATATTATTCTCTTGTTGTGAGCACCCCTATAGACTTCTATACGAATTTTCCATGTTTTCTTATTTGTAGTCAATAATAATGCAGTCCAATCGTGTTTTATGCTACAGTGATTATTGTACGAGCATTTTATTGTGCAGCTTATTGTTTTTTTGTTCTTCTATACTATAGCTGTGGCACAAAGAGGAATGTCAAAGTACCTTATGCTTTATGTACAATCAATGTTTCTCAATTCAATTCTGCACGATTTGCAACATTGACTGACTATGAGATCACGTACCCCGCATGAACAATCCTTTGTTCATTTTCTAATTACACATCAAAGTAAAATAAAGCTTTTTTGTAAATAGATTATCGCTAACCCTGGCATAAAGCAAGTCAATCAATTATGCAGCAAACTTAATCTTGTCATTTGTTTCCAAGTTCCATTGCTATTGCTTGTTATTGTTTCACTCACTAAGTCACAAAGATTTACGAATTACGTAAAAAAATATCTACACGTCTCTACCATTTATCCTGGTTTTAGCACACTGGGAGCAAGAATGGAGTAATGCTTAGTACATGGTAATACATAGGTACATAATTATTACATAGTAGTTGTTGACTTATTTGCAAATATATTTTATTCTGCAAATAATATTATTATACCTTATGTACAAAACATATTACACCTATTATTGCAAATTATTGTTGTTATATGGCAAACTTTGCTACAATTCTCACAGAAAGTCTCATTGTACAATACCTAAGAAGCAGTCATTGTGGTTTTTTCGCTTTGGTGTTGCACAGGCATTTTCCTTCTGTAGACATATTTATTAAACTTTTTTTTGCTGTGAACCGGAGAGGGATTGTCTGAACAGCTATAACTCTTAACCCAGAAAACTATTCATTCATTTAAAAAATAATTGAAACTAGCTGCAATGAATTCTGGATGTAATTTTATGTATATATGTACCAATACAAGTGTATGTAAATGCTCTGACATTCCAAGCATTTAGGGAACACACTACGTATACTTTGTGTGTATCCGTAATTCTTAATGCTATTGATTGATTGTGAATTCTCTATTTAAACGCTTACATGCGTGAAGCAGAACACAACTAAAGAAAAAATCGTGTCTGCAGACTGTAGTTAAACAAGACTTGTTATATACACGCACTACATCCTTTGAACATGCAATGTGTCTAAGGCAGTCTAAATAAAGTTATGTGTAAGGAAACTAATTAATTTATAGGCCTACTTACGGCACTGACTCTATGGTTATTAGTACTTAGTTAATAGTTAATAATTGGTTCCTATTTCATTTTTGTGAACTGTGATACTACATGGAGGAATTAGATTCTTTTTGCACCTATATTAATAAATTAATTAATCAAACAAGACAAAAATTATAAGAGCATGAAAAATAAGATGTTTAATGCACAAACATTGTTGTATTCATACACTAATTGGATCTGCATTAATCTCTTCCTTATCTGCAAGTATATTATTATAACTACCATCAACGTCTATTGTAACATCCGCATATATCAAAAGCTGTTATGTTAGGTTAGTAAACTAAATTCATTAATAAATTACTCACAATTGCTAACTAGAACTGTCTAACAACATGATAATGATACAACACACCTATATACATTTATTAGTAAGTAGGTATGATTTATTATTACATAATCTAAACAAAAATGAGAATTATCTATGGTGGAAATGCAGCGTGTAGTACGTAAACAAACTCACATCATTGTGCACTGATAAGCCTACATGCAAATCAACCTGATTTTTAGACTATTACAGATTAGCGAAATCCAAAGAACGATTTAGATTCAACTGTGTAGGAATTGCACATAGGTGATATAAATTGCTCATTATAATTTACTGTCATATTGTAAACAGTGTAAGTCTCTCAGCTTTAATTAGTTGCACAGCACTCTCTCAGCAGACAGCAGAGGATAATTTGCAATAAACTCTTATGGAAGGAAAAAACAACAAATTATGATTCACTTCTGAACATTTTCTCTCATATTTCATCATTTAATGTGTTTCCCAGTGTGGTAAAACAATGAAATGGCATATCAGGAGAAAGAATGTCAAAAAACACATTTGATGCGATAATCGTGTTATATATATTATGTACGTAGAAAACCACACGCCAACTATAACCACTTTATCCTTTACATGTACATTGTACAAAACTGAATTAACACAGTTCTGTTGTTTGTCAGTTTGTTTTTCCTTGCTAATACTCCTCTGTCTTACAAATGAAACACACTTTCTGTATTTTGGCTTGACTTGAATTATTATGTCTCTGTCTTTTCTTGTCATAATTATAATAACATCATTCTATTCCCACCCATCATACAGTGTAATTGCAAGTAGGTACCGACTAAAACTTTTACAAGAACTTAAACTTCTAAAGAAACTGTAATACGTAGCTTTGTATGGCTACCATGCGCACAATTGCATTATGGCATACCATATACTTGTATTGTATCTAGATAGTAGAAAATATCTTAATTTCTCTCTTTAACTACGACACTTAAACCATAAACGCTTCTTTGTCACATTCGTACCATAATTAAACGCAATAATTATTGTCTTGGGAAATGACAAGTGTCGTTAGTAGTTGAGAATGCAATGTAAGTCGTAAGATTGATAGAAATCGACGCAATAATTAAGTTGAGTTAAATAAAGGGATTACATGCATATATCATTATTACACATAATGTACACACACATAAAATACAAAATACCTACACAGACTACACAGACACTTATTTAATGACTGTAGAAGTTGTGTGGAATTGTCATTATCATTTCAGAAAAGGATGGTTTAGTATTTAACTCCCATTCTTTTAACAAGGTGAAACGAAAAGGAAGGTAAATAAACTGTATCTCTGCAGTCTGCACACACACAAACAAACACACACATACAAATGCATTTATCTGTTGTAAAAATGATATGTATTTAATTTTTTACCAGTTCTCTGCACTTGCTTGTAAAACTCTCTTCTATCTAGCATCCGCCTTTAGAAACATATCTTTCCTTATGATTGCATCTGCATTACAATGTTGTATCACGTTCATAAAAGTAATAGGTATTCCCTGCTGCTACTAAATAGTTAGATAAGTGTACTGCAATATTATTTTTATACTCTCTTATCTAATATGCTAAATTCCTTTTGTGTACAGATGTATTAATATATTAATACTTTTATTATTACTATCAATTCAAGCATACCTATCTAACTACTTAGCAGTAAAAAGTTTCCGTTAATTGAACGTAAAGTTAATGAACGCATAAATTTTTCTCGTTGCATATTTCATGCCTTAAGACTCATATTTTGTGTCGATATACTTATTAACCCCTTGTACACCAGAGCAGTCGAACATATCAGTAAATACTTTATCTTTGTGTAGAATCGTTTACATTTACGTATATCGGAAATATGAGATTTTGTAATATTTTTATGTATCAGTACCTATTAGTTAAGAATAATATCATGAGCATTATTACTTTATGTAGTGGCAATAACTAAGGAACTGAAGCAGTTTAAATTAGATATGATCCCGGTATGGTGGTAGACTGACGTAGTATGAATAACTAATGATGTTATCTCCAATTAAGCACGTAAACACAAGATACGATAAGTACAAAGCACGTAGGTAAGTAAAGTATAATAAATAGGTACAGAGATACAATGATAGAGAAAACAATGTAGCATTTATGTATGTACCTACTGTATAAATATCTCACACATGCAATAGTTATGTTTTCTGAGTAGCTGTACAAGTGTACAAGTTCTTTTGTATCGAGTATAGCACTTATGCACTTAATCCTAATAGTATTAAACAATACAAGATGCAGTTCTGTTCAAAACACCATAATAATATACTAATAATACCTACTACATACTCCACATGGAACAATATACTCTTTTAAGCCAATTAATTGTCTCAGGTACTTTTCCGTGTGGTAGTGCATTAATAAAACGCAATATGGTTGTAGGATAAATGTACTGAGTACATGCGAGATGATAAAGCGGTATGGTACCTAAGAGATTACAATATTCTGTCAAAAGTTGTATGTATAAAGATCATTATATCAGATACTAATCCTATACACTACGCGTATCGTGCACAGTATCTTTACTTAGTTATGAAGTATTATATTCAGAAACACTATACACTTCAAGACTGTATCAAGACAAATCTGTATAAGGCATTTGCAAGTTGGTGCATAGAGTAAATTGATAAGAGTGGAGTGCTATACAAATATCAAAGCAAGTGCGAACACTAAATTTTCGATTTTTTTAATGCCAAAGAATTTAGTGTGAATAGAGTTGGACAAGTACGCTATGCAGAATGTGAACAAGGAGCATGCATGGCATGAAACATAATGACACGAACCGCTTTTCCTTGTTACGTTCTTTGGATTTGGTTAAGGTTTGCTATGCAATTACTATTACTACTACTATTACCTCACATTTAGCTACGCTTTGAAAACTAAACTAAGTTAGGAGTAGATATTGGATATGGCAGGAGTAGTAATGCCAGTGTGTCTTTGCATAGATTTATTTTACGGTTTGCTTGTTCTTAGTTGCTCTTACCTTCTATCTGTATATACTCTACACAGTTGAACACTTCGCTTTGGTAGACCGTAACCGACTAAACATCACGCTATACGTGATATTACATATACAGAATATCTTTTGCCTTACGATGACTTATAAGTCGTAAATGTGAGCTACGATATGAGCTTGAGCTATGAAAACAAAATGTATCCGGCTGAGAATATATCTTTCTACATCGTCTACCTCTTCGTATCGTTCAAATATATAAAATATCTGTAGGTATTTACGTGTGTTCGTAAGCTTAGATGTTTTTCCTCGCATTACATCCAAATTAATGCTATAATGTACTTAGTTGTATTCATAAATTATTGTTAAAAAATTTCTTTGTAGCTACAGAAAGTGTATTAGGTATTTAGTATGTATAGATAGGTATGGATATTTATTGTGGATAATATGAATTGACTGGATTCCAAATTTATTTGGTAAGGAAGGTGGTATTTTAGGAGAAAATGTATTGATTTCTATGTGCATTATTTAATGTAGGGGCTGTTAGTTTTTATTATTAGGTAAACTGAGTGTTATTACGAAGATATGCATAATGTATAGGATTTGGAGTTTTAAGTGGTGGTAGTTATTCATTATGGATATATTTAGGTACGCACAGATGAGGAAACCTGTGCAAATAATGGATGTTG
The DNA here is from genome assembly GCA_034694085.1 of Pogonognathellus longicornis. Classification (NCBI taxonomy): domain Eukaryota; kingdom Metazoa; phylum Arthropoda; class Collembola; order Entomobryomorpha; family Tomoceridae; genus Pogonognathellus; species Pogonognathellus longicornis. The sequence continues at coordinate 19,429 of JAQFYB010000350.1, forward strand.
GTGGAAAAAACGCTTTCCAAATTAGTTTATAGTGCATGGCTTCGTTTGGCTGATTGTCTTTACAAATGTAATGCAATGTAAAGTGTAAAACTTTCACAGATTTTTCTCAAGGGCCATGGCTCGATACACAATAGAATCTATTGTTATGTACAGAATTTGCACATTTACAACAAGAAATGCAGTCGAAGAGTTTGCCGAGTGTTTTATAATAGTCTATAACAAACACCATGTAGTTATGCTGCTGCATTGCATTATTGTGTTCGATGTGTGTCGATATTCTTGTAGTAGGAGCTACTTACTGTAAATGTATATCTGTAAAATAATAATGACAATACACACTCTGCACAGTCCGATGCTATATTCCTTATTATGATTCGCTATTTTAATGCGCTTTGTGTACAAACGAAGCATTAGGGCTTATACAACGCATGGTTCATACTTACCGTCATAGCACACGAGTACAATATGATCATAAATGTACCTGTCCGCATTTTCCACACGACCCCTGCACTCAAGTGCCTTCATAGCCTTATATACTTCTTCTGCAATCTTAAATGTTTCTAGAGTATCTGACTCTGAATGAAAATAAGTTTGGTTCTCACACACCTGTATTCTTTCTATAATACGTCGTACTTGTTGTAAAGTAAGAATATCCTGTCCACGTTGGTGTATACACATAATAGGCATTTGCAATATTATTATACTATAATTGAACCTGGGGTAAACCAGAGCGATTGTAAATGCAGTGTAAGGTTTACTGTATATAATCCAAATACAAGCCACCCACATCCATTAAGTTATACATTTTCATTATGTATATCCACCAATATATTTTTATTTGCAAATGTGTAAGAAATATGATAAGATTATATTCAGGTAGACACTACAGTGTCGATCGTCATTCGTCCATCAAAATTCCACGGCTCTATAAAACCTCATGACGTGTTCTAATTTCAACTCATTTGCTATTTGCACTCAGGAAAGATTAAAGAAGACCACAAGGACTCTGTAAAGTCCACAGTATAAAATAAAATAATTTATCAACTTGTGCATTAGTTTCTGTGTATGGTGAAAAATTTTAGTGAAATTATGAAGTACACATTATTGGTAAGCAGTACATACATACATAATATCTAATTGAAACTGAAAGTGAAGTTTACATACAGTTATGTCTATCAAGTTATATAGAAAATTATTTTCTGAATTTTCTGTGAAATTTTTGGAAAAGAGTCTCAAGTTTGGTTGTATACATAATATTACATAGAAACGTTCTTCATAACAATTTGTTTTCTTATAGATTCTGGCGCTTGGCGCATTGGCAACTGCCCAAAAACCTCACAAACAAGGAAAAGGGAAATATGGAGGTGGTCCACACGCTGCTGCCCAATATGCCCCACCACAACAAAGTTATCAAGGAGGAGGCTCTCCAGGTTCTTTCAATTCTCCTCAAGCTAATAAACAATTGTACCCACTTCTCCTCTCTGACAGTCGTACCTTGAACACAGACGGGTCTATCAATTTCAATTACGCAGCTGACAATGGTCTTCAACAAGGAGAGACTGTTGATGCTGATGGAACTCGCAGAGGATTTTATTCCTACCCTGGAGCTGACGGAAAACCAATTACTGTCAAATACACCGCAGGGAAAAATGGGTTCGTTGCTGAAGGTGATCATCTTCCAAGACAACCACAAGGAGCCGCTCACTCTGAAAAGGATGACATTTACTCCCCAAGACCACAACAAGGAAGTCCCAGAGCTGGACATGGTGGAAGTGGATTTATCGGTGGACCTTCCGGACTTGGTGGTGGCGGTGGAGGTGGTGGTGGTGGTGGACACTACTCTGCCCCATCAACTCAACAATACAATCAGCAACCTCGTCCTTCTTTTGATTTCAATCAAAATGTGCCATTAGGAAATGCCTACCGTGAAAGTGCCCCAAGTCAAACTCACATTGGTGGCGGTTCATCTTATTCTAGTCTTCATGGATTCGGTGCTGGAAACCCATCTGCCTTTTCCGGTTTCTCTGGTGCAGGAGCTGGAGCAGCACCTTCTTACACTCAACCTCAACCCCAATACAATCAATACCAAGGAGCTGGGGGTGCTAAGGCTCCCGCCTACAATGCACAACAACTTTCTTACACTCCACCCCAATTCACCGGACATGGTGGTGCTTCTGGGGCAGCTATGCACAATGCTCTCAACCCTTACATTCAACAAGGCCCAGCTGGTCCATATAATGGCAACTTCGACTTAGGAAATGGTGGACACTTCAGCATCAATTTCACTCCCGGAGCTGGTCAACAATTTGATCCCGCTCAAGGATTCCCAGGCAGTGGCCCATCTGGTGGAGCTGGTGGACAAGGTGGTCGTCAATATTAATCGGAGATATTTACCAACAACCTATATTTACTACTATGTACTACTACTGCGAATGATGTATGAATGAAGGAGCGTGGGTGTTGTAAGTATGAGAGATGATGAATTACATAATGTGTGTCCGTATCAAACGCCGCCGTCTGATGCATGTATCTCAGTAAGTCAATGTGTGGTGTGTGTCTGTACAAGTTGTAAAACTTTTATGGCATTTTCATTGTGTGAAGCAGTGGAATTATTGTTGTCTGTTTTTTCTCATACTGATACTATGATAAAACAAAACGGTGCATCCAAATGTACTACTTACTAACATAACTACTAACTCAGGGCTTTGCCCTATGGCTTTATTATTTTGAATAAAGTTGGATTTTTAATTTTTGTAAACCAAATCTACATTACACTGAGGTCTTATTAGCACGTAATGATAGCTATATTTTATAATAATGCTAGTAGAATAATTGCATTTACAATTTTGACAAGTTGTTGCATCTAAGGTTCTATATAAATTCATTTATGAGTAGCACATCCATCGGCGATCCATCCATAACATCCCTGTGCACTGTGTGCACTTACTTAAGTTGGAAAATATGCATTTGAAATTGTTTTTCAGTCTTGGTCCTGTAGAACGATTTTAACATTAATTCATATTTGTGGAAATTCGAAAGTCAGATTTCCCCAAGGTGCTTAGTGCTTAAAGATTTCCCAAACGGTTTGCGTAGTCCATTATGTACCTGTACGTTTGTGCTACCGAAATCTATTAAAAGTTATCGAGTAAATATTTTATCTCCCAAAAGATTTCATATTTGATAATTAATTGACACATAAATTGTAAAAATAAGTAGGTATGCATAAATTATACAATCGCACTGCTTTCCTCTTTAATATTTTAGTAGTAGATACATTTTAATTAAATAACCTACTGGAGAAAAAAGTTCACTAAAAGCAACTAAAAATCCTTTATATTAAATCACATCCCAGTCCAACCTCTAGATACCTCTAGATACTCAAATAATGTTTTGTTTGGCTGCCTGCACATATGCGGGGTCTTAAGAGTTCATTTCACATTTCAAGTATTTTTGTGTCAGTATCTGTTTTGCGGAACGTGAAAGAAACCTTACACTACAAATATGCTGTGACAAAGCCATACATGCGTAGATTGCTAAGCTACAAGCTCCGTATTTTGTGTCACATTTCACCTCTAGGTTATTCGTAGACAGCACATAGGTATATAGTATATAGATAGTGTGCGGGACATGTCTAAATACATGTAACGGAGAAAAGTTGGTGGTACACTTAGAAATGCATACAAGAGCCGAACTTATTCGGGCATAAGTCTTATCTTGGTAAACATGAAAGTGAAACTTTGGGAAAAGCGCGTGGCATTCCTTTTTTGCTTTCAGTCGTGTTTTCTCCACGCTCAGAGCAAGAAGTTCGGTTGTATCATCATTTTAGCGTTCGTTGTACCAAACTTATATTCAATAATATTTCCTTCGCTTTTAAACGATGGAGTGCCTTGAAGAGTTATACCTTTCTCTTCCTTAGAGGCTTACGTCTCATTCAATTCTATCAAACTGACTCTTATCTTTCCAAATGATAAATTATTATGGAATACAATTTCCAGTTGATATCCAGCACACGTGTTTCATATTGAGTTTCTCAGACGATATTAAAAAGTGAAGTGCTACAAACGACACATACCGAATTTAAACTTGTTTTCACGATACAGTGAGGAAGAGTTAACAATCACGTTACCTTTACACAATATATACATTTTGGAAATAGCATGAGACATCCTTTTTCTCACCGTTCTTATGAGTAAAAATCATTTTTGTTCAAATCCCTAATGGGATTTACAACAACACTTTCCAATCTTTAAATACTACCGGAAGAGTCTAGGTACGTTTATGAATTACTTTTATTGCTTGTTAGAAGAAATCTATAGTTATAGTTTCCGGTTTCCATTTTATAGCTTTTTTTATACTGACCATTGCAGCTTCGGCAGATTTCCATCTTTCAATAAAAATGATAAACAGCAATTGCAACTCATAAAAAGAGATTGAGATTTAATAAATGTCTATACTTCACTTTTTCACACAACTGCTTACAACTTTGTTAACTTTAACTGCTCCAAGTTGTTAGATGTATACTCGATTAATTTTGAACTTAATATTTAATATTGTCCATTGAACATGATTATAAGGTAGCAGTGTAGTAGATTGTGTTGAGTGCATTTGTATATGAATCCTGAGAAAAATAAACCTATTTTACATGTGCAAACTTATGGGCACTTATGAAGTTACTTAGTGTACTTTTACTGCATGTATTCCTTTTAATACAAGTATCTATTTATCAGGTTAAATGATTTGCTTGCGAACAAAAAAGCTGTACCTATACTTTTAGTTAATAAAATCATTTTAGCTTTAAGTGCATTTTTCGTAGGCGTTATGTGGTCTCAATTAAAAATTTTGACAGGTACAACTTCACTTTTATTTAGTATCGGCCATTAACTGTATAGTAGTCATTGATAGTAATGAAATATGTAAGTATAAATGTTGATACGAGCATAAAGATAAATTTTGGTAAGATGATACTGTATAGATAGGTGAGACAAGTGGTTGAGATTGTGAGAATGAGACACAAAGTACAAATAATTTAATGTTATTTGTCTCATTATGCCCCAGGTAGCTTGAAAGCTTGATCATGGAAAATTAACTTTTTCGTCCTTAGATTAATAAATCAAACAATAAAGTGTGTGTGTGTAATTGTGCTATTTAGGTAATAAGCAGAGAGAGAAGTTATTAACAAGAAGGAGGACTATGTTTCACTTTTTGCCAGTAATAATAATCAATTACTTACTTTAATTTGCCAACTTTCTCAAGCAAATTAAGGCCAACCATTTCGATGTTTCTAAATATTAGGTAAATAGTAAGTAGTTGATTGGTACTTCGTTGAAAAATAGACACGTGTGTATCGAGTTACAGATATTGAGGTAGGTAAGGCGAGGAAGGTGTAGGGGTGTTAAAATAAATATCTTGGATTATTTGCAGTTGTAGTATTATATGTACGTATTTATTATGCAATTTGTATTGTAAATATTGTAAAATTCTGATATTACAAAAAATAGCGATATTGGAACACTTAAAAGTAGGTATCATAACAAATGCACATAAGTAGCAGAAGACTAATAATATTATTACGACTACACACCTTTATTGCACATAAGAAATATACAAAGGATATTTTACTGCAATAGTTTAACCTGCGGACTGTTGGATTTCCGGAATGAAGAAAAGAAAGGATTTAATTAGTTAATAACTGACCGATATAATATAAGAATTTCTCACGGGAACTGCAGACTGCAATCCATTAGCTAAGAGTGCACACAGTGCAAAGTACGGAATACAGAAGCACATTTATAATTACTATTGATGCTTAAAATGTAAAGACTAATGAAGCCATAAGGAAATGGCAATATTACTATACACTCTTATTTACTTACTACCAGTGAGTTGCCATTACACTAACTAAACCCACTCTGCACGCGGTTTGCTATTATTATCGTTACATTTCATTACTACTTTTACATGCTGTTGTACAAGTAGCATTAGCATTAGTGGAAGCTTAAGAGATAAAAAGCATAATATTGAGTTTTACTTTTTCTTCCTTTTGTATATTGGATATTTTATATATGGATTATCGTCTGTTCACGTACATTCTATTTATTTTTAACAATACCCCACGATTTCGTATAGGATACTTACAATAAACATGCAGTATGCAGTTCTTCTATATCCATGTAATAGGACAGAGTTGATTTCGTGCTTCATTTGATAGCTGATTGTGTTATTGAGAGTTGTATTGACAACAATAACGTAATCTGCAGCTTTGTACTACTATCTGCACACTATACAACAACTCATAACATTATAAACAGTGGCTATCATAGAAATACACAGAGTTTTGCCGTGTAACAGCAGCCTCCTTCTCACTTATTTAACTCTCGACTCAATCTCAACAGCCGTAAAGTTTTATTAGAAAAAGTTTCACCACCACAATCCTAGTGCTAAACAACGTGTACACGTGCAGTCTTTGAGCATTTATTCTGCAGTTGTAATTGCAATGCACTGAACCACTACTGGTCACGTCCGCGTCACGTCACAATCACAACAACGATGTAGGTGTATATAAATATACTTTAGTAAATCCTATCTGTGTAGAATCACTGCATGTGTTTTGCAGATACAAGTGATACAACACACTTTTTCTCAGTCAGAGTGTTTGCTCAACTTTGTATGACTTTTATGTTTCATTTTGTGTTGTGCGTGAGATGATTGGTTTCCGTTTTGTTCCTAGAGTGCTCAAACAAATCAAAATAGTGCGCATATAATAATACTGACAGTCTGTAGGACTTTATAACTTACATAAACACGACTGTATTTTATATAAGAACGGAGAAGGGCAGTAAATCACTAAAAGGGAAATTTAGCTGCAAAGGCAGATTGCGACTGATATAAATATACTACCTACTTACTTACTTTTGATACATAAATACAGTAATGTTCCTATATTATATGAATGCGTATGGCTGTAATAATAATGGTGAGTGAGTGAGTCTTGTCAAATGTGTGTAAGTAGTACATATGTATGTAGAGCTAGCTAATAAGGCAAACTTTTGAAGTCATCATCAAAGAGTGGAAATTCTGCATTGCTTTTCATATCCCCACCAATAAATCCTTTGCATTTGCAACATATAGTGGTAATCTTTTATCTCTCAAAATTGTGTCTGGATAATGTATCCATCCGCTTTTAGAGAGGTCTTATGTGGTGAACGACCACAACTCACAAGTAGATCAGCTCACTAATGAAAGAAAACCCATGTAATATTGGAGATTAGCTCTTCTACGATTTCATCCTTGAATTGACTACTTATATTAATCGCTAAAGGAACAGTTCGCAAAATTCACAGTGTATAAATCCTACTGCGAAAAGGTTTAACCACATATTTCCTAGTGCCTATAAATTCCATCAAAGCTATGCTACATAATTAAACCCACATCTGGATTAATTTTTATTGAAGTCATCCTTCAGATTTAAATAAAACATGAGTGTGTCCCTTTACATTTGAAGTCCGCTAAATCTCCTACTACAATTTGTAATGTATTATAATACACAGCCTTTAGTTGCTAGATCACATTTAAAATTACAACATTCACATTTGAATTGAAATTTTAAGGCGAGGGATAGTGCGTAGCGTAGCATAGCGGGTCGAAGTCTCTTGACTGCAAAATTCTATGCACTGATCACTCAATCATCTCAACCATGGTTTTCCTGAACACATGTCATGTCATGCAATGATAATAATAGTAATGGACAGTCCATATACGTTCCATATCGGGAGCGATGAGGAAGTCGACAAGTACATCCGTCGACTCATGGGCTTAGCTCGGTTAGGTTGATTTTTATTCAGATACTATGAGCATGATGGCAAAAGCGATTATGTAGTCCTCACATCCGTCCACTTGGTTCAAGTCCTGAAATAGCCAGAACTAAACACTAGAGTCAATTCATAATGAAAAAATTATCATTCAGTGTAAATAATGAATAGAAGGTAAGTGCATGAGTTGTCAGAACATTCTGTTGACAGCTAGCAGTTTCAGCCCAAATAGAAATTGCAGACTTTAGACTTGTTAGATATCATCACAAGTTCTTTCTATGGAATCAGAAATTAACCTTATTATGATAAATACTATGGCTAATACATTTGCACACTCAGCAAGAAGGAAATAAGAAAGGAAATGTGTAGAGTGCGGAAAAAACGATAGTAAACTCTGAAATGAACTTGCATTAAATTAATGGTGGGCTTTCTATTATTTGCAGGTCTCTACTAAGAATGGTGACTGGTTAAGGTTAATGGTTCTTTAGGCAGAAAAGTCAATTAATATTCTCCATTCGTATAAATATGTAAATAGTCTATACAAATAGATTTTCCTACACAGGATTTGGGCGTAAAGATTGCCACTACTTACTACTTACTTGTATACAATTGTATAGCTGAACTTCTATCTACATTCTACATTCTACATACAATAAATTAATATTACTGCACGCAAACTACATGCTCCACACTAGTCACGAAACATAAAGTTTTAATCATCACATCTTAATACTAGCAGGTATGTACTTTTATATCAGAGCACGATTCAACTAATATGTTAGTTGGTTGAGAACATTAATAATTTGGGGGATGCTGCTATAAGAAGATTTATTAGAAATTGAAGGAAGTGACTTAACTTAACCTGTGGATTGTACACACTATAATATATCTGTAGAAAACGGGGACATTGGGAATTTAACCCCCCAAGCCTAATAAGTAACCCAAACGATGTATCCTTCCACATTCATAAAAAAATCAGTCAAGTCATCACTTGGATGCAGAGCGTTGTAGATGTAGTTTTAATGGTCAGTAGTAAAATAACGATCTACTCTACAATAGGTATTTAAACACGGGTTTAGCGTGTACCTTACAAATGACTTTGAAAGATTTGAGGAGTGTATATAGTCTCAAGCTCTGCGTTAACACGCGTTAAAATTCTACCTAGTACTCTTTTGAGATCACATAATAGCATAATATTAGCTAGAACATAGTAGTGATTCTTCTGCTACGTACACCTACATTATCCTGGTTGTTTAGATATTCGAGATACCTAAGGTATGAGCATGCTAGTACTAAAATCCCCATTTGCGTTATATTATGGTTTATGTGTAGTGTGTAGGTGTGTGTAATGTTGGTTAGCCTTACCTTTACATTGCACTTGTAAAAACAATCGTCTTGCTTATTGTATTATTCTGTTGGAGAGAGAGAGAGAGAAGGATTCGTGTCGTTAGGCATGACATGGTACTCACGGAACAAATTCAACGCTCTTGCTTTACATAATGTATACGAAATTACAAGTTCTTTGTGTGTGTAAGTAGGATTCATGCATGTGCTCGTTCGTACATTGCGTATCTGTTGAATCACTTTTAAGCTTTTCATACACAGCATTGCTCCTTCGATCCCTTTTCCTCCTTGACTTGAATCACCGTATAGCCGTAGCTTTTACGAGCGAAATGATGAGATGTGATGCGATGTGCTTTTGTGCTAGTATGTGAACCACGATAATTCGGCTGCGTGTTATTTTTCTGTCTAGGTACTCTTCTTTTACACTGGGTATACCTATTCTATTTATTCTTTCTTAGGTATTCTTACTCAGAGTTACTTCTTCTGGACATCACAGGACCAAGCACACCAGACAAAAGCAACCGGACAAGACACTAATAATAGACATAAAGAAAATGGATTTTACAGCTGTTTACAATACACAAGGATTCTTAAAAAACGCATATTCTACCAGTGTATTGTATTGTGTTGTATTTGTATTGTGTGAAATGTTTAGTGTGAGTGCGAACGAGCAATTTATGTAATAGTCTTGTTCAGTTTTATTGGCATTGCATTGCATAGTCAAAACTTTATCACCTTGTGACGCGTTGTATTGTGTACCTACAGTATTTGTACCTACACATTATTATTGTAATATTATTGCTGACAACACTTCAGTTCCACCACCATACTCTATGTAAAAAAGAAACTTGTGAATTTCCACTTTTGTTTTTGTTCTTTATGGGATAAAGCGTGTATATACTGTGTACCTACTTTGTAATGCTCATTGCTCACTTCTTGGAAACATGCGCCTTGTCAATGTGAATGCAATGTCAACAAAAATGAGACTATAGTTTATAGCAGATTCACATTCAATGATTCACTGTTATATCTTTAGTGTTTAGTTTGTGTAAGCTGTATTTTATTTTGTGGAGTAAGTTTTTATACCTACCTTGCTTATTATTTCATTCGAAACGCCCTATATACATTTCCTTTCACAACCCACTCTCCTGTTTTGGAGCGGATGTGGAGCTGGAGTGGACTGAAGCCATAAACCTAAAAACTCTTCAAATCAAATCTGAAAATAAAGTTTCAAAGCAATTCAACAATTGGTGAGCATTTTGTTTGCAGCCTTGTTCGTAACAAAACAACATTTTTCTGAAGAGTACCTATATGTACATGTCAAGTTTATTAGGTAGGTACCTATGTACTTTTAATTCATAAAACACTTGACTTGGATGGGATTGTCCGTATACTTCTGATGTTCTGGATTGAGTGCGTATGTCGTACTCCGGTACTGGTACAGGCTTTACAGGCAGGATGTGCAACGTAACTGGTTTGAACAAAAGCAGGTGCAAGGTGTGTTGCTGAAATAGTCAAAGCTTACCACAAGGCGAGAACTACTCTAATGTTCTATGTGCTCCATTATTTTTCCAAAAGTTTATAAATGTAAACTAATATTTTTCAATCCAACTGTTATTATTAACGAATATGAAAGAATTGAAAAAGTCTACATAATCATCGATGGATTTGAAGTGAAAAAAGAAGTTAGCCCGAAATTAAAAAAATTCTGCACATGAGACCCCTTGTGTGCTGCTGTATTTACATTTTGCATCATTGCTATTGTTAATTCCTACTAGCTACTAATTACAACCGATCTGTGCCCTGTTCGTAAGCCAATCCCTACTTCTGAGCCTCTAAACATGAAAAAAGGAGTAAAGCAAAAAGTTCGCGACTACTTTATTATTCTCAATTTGATTTGTGGTTGTTTCATCTACATTATTTCTACTACTGGACGTGGACGCACGAGACGTAACTTAGCCTATAGCAACTGTAGCAGATACAAGTTAAATGAAGACTACACTAAACAAAGAAGTGATTCCAATTATACAAAAATTCTGATTTGGACGAGTTACTTTGGAGAATCTAACCTGGAGGCCTTAAAAATTGACCAAGAAAATTGCCCTGCCAAATGTCAATTTAGCTTTGACAAAAGTCACTGTGCTGTGAGTGATGGAATTATTTTTCATGCCCGGGATATCGATAGGTTTGTTAACATTTTTTATTTCGTATTTGGATTGAGTTGCATTTAAAACATTCTGTACATAATTTGTTTTGTTGTGTACATGACCCTATGACCGTTAGTGTAGAGTTTACTGTAGTATAGTGTAGCTGATTGCAGCTGATTGCCCCAGTATTGCAATTGTACAAATTGGGTTTGCATTGTTTAACAACTATATTACAGGAAACGTAAAAAAGTTAATAATTCTGAGTGTATTATGTAATCGAGATAGTAATGCATGTAACATGTATGTGTATACACCTACAGGATCATAACTTTCATATTAATCTTAATAAAATGTAAAGATATGTACCTACACTTGATGCGCGATTTTTAGTGCTAACTTTCCTTCATGAGATGCTTTTAAAGTACCAAACATTATTCTCATGTCAGTATTCTTGAGAAACACAAATATTCTGAAACATTCAATACAGAATTGCATGTCATACTATTCTACAACTGTATTATAAATTGGCATTGCATTTTAGTTTTATGTATGAGATTTGTTACACTTGTAGCGCTTTTAAGGTTACTACAGGTAAAAATGTAAGTAAACTAGAAAAGTTCTAGAGTTTTTTTAACATTTCTGCTGCGTTTGTATAACAGGATAGTAGCTGAGCAAACATCAAACATTTTTCATGTATTCCCTTGATAATTACACCGGATTTGTATGTTTCTCTGCTTACACAGCACTTCAACCGTTCAACCTTACTTTCATGTGTGTACATATTCCTCCAAATCGGCCTAAAGTATTTCTGCTCTTTTCTGGAGTATCAACTCTGCAATAAAGCAGTCTGAATTACAAACGCCTTTATAAAAAAGTTAACTAGGTATACATAGTTTTTCCACATAATGTGAATGTTTGTTTCAACATTCTATTATTGTATACATGTACAATTTACTGACATTCATGAACTTACTTAGTATTGTCTATTTTGGTCGACAACAACCAAGTGTAATTATTATTATACTTACTTAATTATGTACTATTTCTATACAAAATGCAACCTTGCATGAACTATTTAATTTTGAGACTGGCAGGTATTTGTAGCTCAACTACATGCATAAAACCTAGAAATCATATGCATTTGTCTAATTAGTAATCCTATTTTCAAATCAGATGTAGGGTTTCCCAAGTAATTTAATGCTCACGTAAGTACCTATGTGTACTCAATCTCATACATATGTTAATTATGTAATTAGCATCCTTAGTAGTGTACTTTAATTATAATGAACTTTTTATATGTTAAAGATTATAATTTTCGTAAAAATTGGATCATTCTGTAGACTAGTCTATACAGCCCGCCTAAGTTTTGGAAACACGTATAACAAAAGTATATGGATGACTCACATTCGTCTCATGTCATTCAAGCCATTTCAGTGTAACTCGACATACATACAAATAATTCATGGGTATAAACTGCAGTATAAATGTGGGAAATAAATACATGACCGAGTCGTAGTTACATGTGTTTCGTCCATTTAAGTACATAGCATTAACAAAGGATTAAGATCACCTACACAGATTTCAACCTTTTGAAGATAAAGTATGAATGAACTCATGCCTTGTTAATTGGATTGTGTTAATTTCAGCTAGTCAAAGTCAAAAGAATTTTTCAGGCCCAACAGCACTGGGGCTTCAATTAGCACGTTCGGGAAACTTACACAGTGAAATGTTATATCTGTTGTTGACGTTGACGGTGGAATATTGAGAGATCTTATTTAGTGGTATGTGATGGATGGTTGAGTTGAGTCACTACTGTAATTAGCATATTTAGATAGAACTAGTATTAACATTTCTTACCTATTTAGTTAGGTATATGCTATCTTTAAAGTTGCAGGCATATGTCGTAGTTGTACGAAGAAAATAGCTCACCTGAATGATCTGTCTTGAGTCAAAGAAGAAGTGAGTTTGGGAGTCCAATTTTACACATTACGTGTTCAAAATTGCGTCACAGTAAAGTTATCGAAGTGTGACAAATCTTGCCGTGGGAATAGTTTTTTGCTCTTTTGGCGTATTTACATAATATACTAAAAGTATAGTGGCACAGGCACCTATATTGCTATTGAGAAGGCCATAAAAACTTTGAGCATTCGGAAATTATACTTGCTTGTTTGAATGTATAACCATGCAATAACAATTATGCATGGTTTGCATGGGTTTGCATAAGATTAGTCTTAAATTTTCAGTAGGTATAAAGTAATATTAAATATTCATATCGCATACCAACCTACCGGCCTAATATATGTACCCATAGTAGGTACCTCCTATTTATGTGTTGGTAGGTACTTTTATTCTTTTGACCTTACCTTTACTTATGCTTCACCTTTACAAGAAAACGCATAACAAGAAATCGAATAAGTTTGTAATTCACATAATCAGTGTAAATATGTTTTGGTCAATACGTTTTCATTTCATGCATGAATTTTTTATTTTTTATATTTACTGCAGGGACGGATGGAATAAAGGGCTGCCATCATATCACCCCCAATCTCAGATCTGGATATTTTTGCTACAAGAATCGCCGGATAATACGCATCTAGATTTGAACAATTACCCAAATGTGTTCAATTGGACAATGACTTACAGACTAGATTCAGATATTTACCATCCTTATGGACGCTTTATTAGAAAAGATTCAACCAATACCAAAAGAAACTCAAGTCGGGTGTACAAAACAAAGAGCACGTCAAATAGTCTGCCTTCAGGAGATAATAATTTCATAATAAAAAACGAAGTCAACCCTTACACATACAGTGATAATGATAATGAACTAGGATTTAACGAAAAAGGAGTGTATCATATAAGTCATTTGAGTTCTACATCAAAATATAGTCAAGAATCCAAGAGGTTGTTCGAAAGACCCAAAATTGTAGCTTGGGTGGTTTCCAATTGCCATACAAGCAGCAATCGTGAAGGTTTTGTGACGGAATTGCAAGAATATTTAGATATTGATGTTTACGGGAAGTGTGGAGAGCTTATTTGCCCAGGGAAAACAAGTAGTGAGTGTTACTCACATTTAGGGAAAATGTATAAATTCTATTTAGCTTTTGAGAATTCCTTGTGTGTTGATTACGTAACAGAGAAATTCTTCGATGCTCTTCTATACGACATTGTTCCCGTGGTTTATGGAAATGCTGATTACAGTCAAGTTGCCCCGAAAGGTTCGTTTATCAATGCGAGAGACTTTGCTAGTGCAAAAGAATTAGCTGAGTACATTCTTTACTTGAACAGTCATCATGAGGAATATCTCAAGTTCTTTAATTGGAAGAAGTTGTACAAAACATTACCTGGTGATGGATGGTGTTCACTCTGTGTGAAACTAAGAAATTTTTCTACATCTAAAAATAAGTCGATTATGAAATCTACATCTTACAGTGACATTTACACCTGGTGGAACAATATACCGAATTTTTCTCATCAAGTAGAAACATTTTCAACATCAGCTAAGGCCTTCAATGAACATGAGCCTTCCTTGATTTCAACATTGTTTCCCAAATCTTCTGCGAATAAAGAGAGTTCTACTCAAGGCAATCAATATCACACCCATTCGCTAAAAGCTTCTGGTATTGCAGAAATGCATCAATCGGCATGCCTCAATGCGCCGATATTCGCAAGTCCATCGTGGTATTCGAAAGTGTTGAAATATTTCATAGTAACGTGACAATTCCTTCTCATCGCCTTTTTCAGTGTTCGTCTCATACCCTCTCGTAAACTTCGAGTGTTAAGTACGTTGACAGTTTTATTAGATTAGTGTTTGTTTTGCAATATTTAAGCAATTTGTATCACACCACCACCGTATCGACAAGCCATGTCGTATGTATTCGTAACAGAAATCGTTCCTCTTCTTTGTACACCCAAAACTACAAATACCTCTTTATATTCTATTTATAATGTGTTGTACGTATCAATATACGTTTACTTTCAAAAATGTTAAAGTATGCAATACAAATACAGGTACACTACATGATCGCAATACGAAATTTGTAAATTATCCCCATTTACCAGGAATTTACTCCACCAAAGGGTTTAAATTTAGTCACCTTATCACAGGTTTTACGTTAAACAGTATTACAACTATGTGTAGATGTTTCTATGTTTAATTGTGCAATATTAACTTGTATAGTGTGTTTTGTAGTGTTAATAGTAATAGTGATTGTTTTTGTGAAAGAAATCATGAATATTGTTTTGTTACACCATAATATGCCTATTAGTTATGATATGTGCATAATTTTTGTGTTTTCAATAAATCCAAATATTTTATTGCGAAATTCTGTTGTATTAATCTTATCAATTCTCGGACTGTTGTACAGATTGCATATTTTATTTGACATTGCACATAATTGAGAGTGAAATGAAACACAAGTTTGTCCAATTCAATAGATACGAGATATGCAGAACAAGAATTTAATCAAAACCAATCTAGCGATATTTAAAGATTTTTTCATCTTATAATATACATAATTAGTTATAATATGTATAATTCAAACCTTTAATAGCCTTGTCTACTAGAACCTATACATTGGTTTTTATAGAATATGTCGCCAAAAGTTTTCTGGCAATTGGTATGCTAGATGCTGTGTGTATAGCTTCGAGAATAAGATAGTAGTAGTAGTTGTAGTCGTTTACACGATACATATTAGCAAATATTATGATGCCTAATTGTACGAATGTAACTAACGAATGTGGCGAACTATTGCAAAATGATTTTAGATTTTTGTATGAGTAAATCCACAATTGGATCTGTTAGAGAAATTTCATGGTATATATTAGTAGGTATATGTACTAGGTATGTAAGTTTTAACACTTCAGTGAATTCAACTCAATCAGTTCATATGAAATGCTATACCTAGTTGTTAATAATGTGATATACCTAGGTAGATAGTATTATTTTAGGTAATACAATATTTTTACATGAAAATGAGAAGAAAGTAATAAAAATTGTGTTTTTGCCTCCTTTATTAGACACAAATTTATCCATATCCTATTATAATGAATGAAACCAATAACACAAAAATAAGATACCTATATTTTTTATTGAATTTGTAAATTGGATTTAGAAAGGAGTAATATCAAATGACTTATAGTGTACTAATAAGTATCTTTAAAACTGACCGATTTTCAAAATTTTATTTATCCGAATGAGTTACATATTAAGGCGGAGTTAGTTTTTATAAATCTCAGTTAAAGTTATGGTAGGCAGTTGTTGTTGTGCATTCTAAATTTTGTACTGTTAACGTGTAAAACAAGGTGGTTATGTTTTAATTGCAGGTTATTACGATATACAAACATATTATACTTGCTGCGTAACCATTCAAGTTAGCCTTCTTATGATATTGTAACTTTAATTGTAAAACTTTAATGTAACTACCTAATTAACTTAATTACTCTCTACAACATTAATCATGTAGGTCTACTTATTTTTAACTGCATGTATTACCTAAGTTTATGTATAAACGAAATTGCTGCTAATATTATAAATGTTCCTTATTTGTATTGTAACAGGGAAATGAGAGGAATTCGTATTCAAAAATTGTTTTGATGTAGTAATTGAAAACTAATGTAAGTCATAGACAGAAATGTATGAAAATAACATGAAATAGCCTAATAATGTTATCAAAGTTGCCGATTAGAAGATGCGTTGTTTCAATGTCCTCATTTTGAATTCACTTTATTATTTTAATGAAGAAGTAGATTTGAAATATGGCTTCTCAGAACTTTTTACTCGTCAATTTCTTCTGGTTCATCCTCCAACTTGATTGTGAATAATTGACACACATAGTTCATGGTGCCATCGTAAATCTTAATCTTGACTGGGTAGGTGCCCTAAACATTACAATAATAATTAATCAATGTAATCAAGGATTCGCCATATTTTTTCAACTAATTCAAACTGATAACTTTTTTGTGTTGCATATGGAAACTTACAACTGGCAAATTTTTGCCCAAAGACAGCGTAGCGCTGTAAGCAGTTCTGTTATTTGCCTTTAATGGGCATGACATATATTTACATGCATTTTGGTTAAATCCTCTGAATGGAAGCTCCACTTTTGATACCCAAACCATGGAATTCTTCATTCGTCTTCTGCTGTTTCTGCCTGTAACAAAAATACATGTAGGGTTAATAATTTATAAAAATAAAACATTACAAGGTAATTAATATTTATGTTTATAAAAGCCAGCTCTGCTCGTCTTTATGTACTTGGAGTAAAATCAATTTCAATGGTTGCGTTAGATCCTCTGAAGAGTTTGCATGGCTCTCCAGTCTCAGCTTCGGCACAGGGAGTCACTCTGATTTCATGAACTTCGCTTTTTACTGAAAAAATAAAGATTGTAACTATTTTCAATTTCTGTCATTATATAACTTACTGTTAAACAAAACTTATCCCAAATACAAACTGCAGATTTTGTTTAGGTACTACAATAATAAACTCTATTATATTCCATAGGTACTACTGGTATTACTAATACAGTTGCTGGCAATTACTTTAAATAGTGCGTACAGATTTTCAATTTTCACTGTACTTAAAATCATTCGTATAACAATAGTGTAGGTATTACTTAGTAGTATTTGTACTCTAAACCAAATAAGCAATTGCATACACCTTTATATTACACATTTTGAACGAATAAAATTTGCATTAGTTAATTTTAACTTTCATTCATAAAACTGGTACTAGACGCACGTGTATCAACTTAACCTCTCTCATTCTCAGACAGAACACCAGTTTCCTACTGGTTTTGTTCTTCTAGAAGTATGCTGATGCAACAGCTTCAAACCAGATTTCGTATCATATCTAGTCAATGGACTTGTCAAACAGAGACAGTGTAAACAAATACCATCGCTAAGGTAGGCATTTGCAACAATAGGTACATATCCTGAAGCACAAGTAGCATATATATTACATTTTCAGTCAAAGCTACTTACTTAACATAATATACTATAGTCCAAACGTTTAAAGGAACAATTTCAAAACATGTGAAATAATAAAACATAGACAGAGATTCATATCATGGCTGAATAATTCTCCGTTTCTCAAAGCCGTCATTTCAGACATGAGATAATATCATGCTGTGAATCCTGGTATATGCAATGAGTCCAGAAGATAATCTTATGCTATATCTACTTAAAATGTAGAGCTGCAATATCAAGTGGTAAAACACGGCCTCTAATTTACCGCTAAATAACTTTACCCGTATCGAACCACAGAAAACAATTATTTGTGTTCCCAATCTTAAACCTACTGTATTTGTTAAATTCAATTTGTCACGTTTGCTCTAAAAGCATGCATGGGACGATGATGCAACTAGCAATATAAACAATTTAATAATTTTATGTGTATGTATGTAGAAGCAGGTGTCTATAAGTGATTTGAATTCTTGTTTAAAGACTCCAAAACTAGCTAGTTTTCATTTTTTAAGTAATATAGTAAGAAATCTTATAAATATCTAAGTTAAATCTGAAATGCCCGTTGCTTTGATACTAGCAATACTAAACCCTATACTTATCATTACTTAGCTAGTAGATATAGCTATTTACTTCAAATAATGTATACACATTTTTGAAAGTTTTTACTCTTATTATTACTTCTATCTGTATTACGTACGACAGAATCCCCTTAAAACCCACTCTTCAGAATTCTCAATCGAAAAATTTACTGTACGTATACAGTAGACAAACTGTAACTGTATGAACATTATGAAAATCCCAAGAGTTTGTGTGTATGTGTATGATATATCGCTTGGATGGTCGGCTCAAAGGCCATGCTGTCGGTTGACAATTCAACTTAAGTCAAAAAGTAGAATACCTTCCTAACTATAAGCTAAGTTAACTTTTGATGCTCAATGGAATACTTCTCCTTTTTGTTAAGTGTATGAGAAACTCGACTGGAAAGGAAAGCTGAATTTGTATGAAAACCCGAGTTGTGTCGTCGTGTGCTGTAGTTCCTAACAATAGAAGTTCAAAAGTTCACAATATGCGACATAATGGTGAAGTAGCAGCTCAGCAAATCAAGTGGGTTCCCCAACAGCACAGTAAACATTATTAGATGGATATTTCTGGAGATGCAAATAGTATTAGTCCTTCACGTTCATGCTTTTCATTTTCATATAGTAAGTTCCATTAATGCGGTCTGGCAATGTTGTAAGCACTTGCTATACCATTATATTATGTACACTTGTACACTTGGATGAGTGTTGATTTTATAACATTGCATTGTAATAGAAAATTCAATTTATTGCGATTCCACCTCATCTCAAGCTAACCGCATGTTTAGCTTAAGGCGCAAATGTCTTGACAGTCGCAATGGAGCAATAATCTCAATTCTCAAAATGAAATGGTTCCTTAATGAACCAAGCTAAACTGAAATAGTTTCTAATGCATCAGCTTTGTTGCTATCATTTATTCCTTCATGCCCAGAGTCTTTTGCTGGTTGATTTCCCATTAAATTGATAATTTTAATTGTCCTGGGTTAGTGTTCATTTTTGTTTCAGATAGTCCACTTCCTTGATAACGAGAAATCTATATTGTTCTGTAAAACAAAATACTTACGCCCCAGAATATAAGAGCAACTATTGACTGCTTAGATAAATGTATACATTAAAATTGTCTACATATATTGTTGCTGCATAAACTTCTTGTATAAAACTTCAAGGCAAATTCATTTACATTAAGCAACTGTATACTGTTATTCAAAACAGTATACGAGTTGCAATAGCATCCGCTCTCAGTTCGTTAATTCGGAAATAAGACTGCTAAAAACAGTCACTGATGTATGGTATATATAATCATCAGTCTAAGAAAGCCAATTTAATTTTGTTAAATACGGATATCCTCTTTCCCCGACTACTTGAATCACTATCATGATTAAAAGCGATATCACAGAATTTCGTAGCACAAGCCGTCATTGTACAAGTGTTTCTAGTGAAATTGCAAATGAGCACTCGCATCTTAAAATAATGTCTTGCTGATCATTATTTTCAAAACAGCATAACAGGAAATGAGTGACTACCAAACAGAAAAACAGATACGCAAAGCGTATATGATGTGAACAAAGAATGTGTTCATGTTCATGTAAATTTACATGTACATCTATCGATGTGTTCATATTATGTATTTGCAATAAGAAATATAAACTTAAGCCAGTGAGCAAAACAGTTGGTCTGTCTGTTAGCTTTTTTATGACTCCGGCAGCAGGGGCAAAAAATATTGTGTCTGTTGTACATATATTCTGTGGATGTATCTACAACGTAATTTATTTTACAACCCATCTTTCGGAATCTCTAAATTCAAAGAAACTGCAGACAACGCAGATAACAGCAAGGCAGAATTTTTTTTAAAGGATGAAATAATTAAATAATTAAAACTTGTTTTCACAGTGAAATATCTCCATTGATGACTACACTACTTTAGTCGCTACATGTATTTAATATATTATGTTATAAGAAAACGTATTTCTTTTTCTATAGTTGAGTTTTCCAATCTAATTTTTTCAGTAACATGTATACCAATTAGAAATGAACTTGCATTTCCTATTATTTCATCTTTATGTAAAGAGCTTTAAGTTTTTTTGGGCTCTAGGTTGCAATAGGCAATATGAGCAATAAACATAGTCCCACCTAAAAACTATAATTCAATACCACTCAATTGTGTACTTTTAATTGTTTGTCAATATTGTCAATAATTGGAGATTGTAATATTATTCCCATGAAAAACTCTTCTTGCTACTGTGTTATTCTTTACCTTTTTATGTCGTTACAAAATGAGAGTTTTAACATTGCAATACATTATACTTGAAGAATGCGAAAACCTAGTGTTAAGTTACGTTGAAATTAAATATTCATTTATAATATTTCTCTTGCACCGATTTTTAATTACACATTTACAATATTTTTACCTTGCAACTGCAATGGAGTAGCAATAAAAATGAAACTGCTCTTATACTTGCCAAACGAAATTAGTTGCTAACCTTAAACAGGTACCTATAGATATGAAAGGAAATACAATATGCAAAAGTTGGCACTCAGTAATGTCTACCACATACAGTTTCGTATACATCCATCAAATCAAACACATGTCACATAAGCTCTAATGGTTATTTGCCCAAAATGACTGATATACGAAAAGCAAAACCATTTCAGCTTTTTAGTAAAGCCACATTTCTCTGGGTTTTGTAGTATACAAACGCTTTTCCGCTAATAAAAAACTGCGAGCCAAAGAGTAAATCAAGCGTGTGAGAAAGAGTTTTTTTAGCGTTTTGGTTTCGGATTGGTAGGATTTTTGCCGAATTATTTATGGCAGAAGTGGAATAGGAAATTGAATACTTGTGTTATGCTACGCTATAAGTGAATCCGCGTTTCATCGGGCAAAGACCAAAATATTCCTAATATTGTAACATTATAAGTTCATAGTAATGGTTGGTCCTCCTGGCTGCACAACAAAAGCATTTCTTTGTTTATGTCCAATACAAAAATAGTCTCAAAGTCTTAGTGAATGAATGCCGAGACTTTTTGCTGTACTGTAATGCAGTAACTACCTAGACCTAATCAATTGGTTACGTAGTGTGCGTCTTATATTGATTTGATTAAAGATTATGATTTTTCTGATAAGGTGCATGTCCAGAACCGAGACAAAGTAACTTCAGTGTATACCACAGATTTAATTAGTCATACATATTGAAGTAGCTACATTATACTTGTATAATTATACTTCCTTCAGTGTGCACTCTCTAAATAAGGCTTTAATATTGGAAGAAGCTGCTTGTTACTGTTGTGATCCTAAAAGGTTCTACTGGTTATTGTATCACCTACATTATCTCCGTAAAACTCACTACTATTGGAATATTAATCATAATTATGGTTAAATTTGATAATACACATTTCAAACATTTATACATTCGAAATATTTATATATAAAAAAACTAGTCAAAAACGCCTTGTGTTTATATTTGACACAACATGTGACAAATTGGTTTAGATATTTCCACTAATGAACCATTTCATTAAACAATTGCCTCTTTTCATGTACAGTTTATTTGCACTGTATGTAGGTTCCCTAATATTTGTTGGTATAACACAACTATCGGTTTTGCAGCACACCTAATTAATTTCTTCTTCATGGGAAGTCAAAAATGTTGTGCTTACATAGTTAATATTTAACTACGACCCAACCATAATTGCCTCATGCGCTATTTATTCACATGTATATTGCACACCTATATGTACTTTTCAATTGTATTCAATTTCCTCTTGTACCTACCTCTAATCAAATCATTTATTCAATATTTTTCAGAAGTAGATACCTACCTATACTACGTACCTGTTTATTTCAATGCATAGTTCACGCTCAAACCATTTTTGGTGTGTGCAGTGCATAAAGAACTTCAATAACTAGGAAAAAGCCTGCCTTTCGACTTACGCGATAATAAACTGCGCAGTAAAGCAAATAGCAAAGTCACAAACAACACAATTTGGCTTAGCTCATGTTAACATGTGGCAAATATGTCACTTTCTGGCTATTTCAGAAGTTCCGTCATTGATCTAGAATAATAAATTATTGATTTTCTCATCCTTTAAAGTAGATGCCTTGTGGATGTACATACATGAGGATATCATTATTCATGCTCTTCAAGCTTACTGTCAGGTAACTTTATATTTGTTCCTACTAAAATATTCCGAACACAATGATCATTATGTGCTTGTAGCAATTTTCCCTTTTTGACATTCCGTCCAATTTCAATCCTTTTGTGATTAGGTAATTACACTTTGAAAGTTTTCATCGCTACAAAACAGACAATCGATGAAATATCGAATAAAACGTCCACGCTATTTCTATTTGCTATTCAAAGCAAGATACTTCTATGCCCCCAGTAATTTAATAGGTCATACATTTTTAAGATTCGAGTACACCACTATACTTGAGATGTATTATTGATTGACACCAATTGACACCAACATATGGAATAATGTTATGTGAAGATTCCTGAATAAATAAACAAATGTTATCATTTCCGTCCTAACTAAACATCTGCACCCCAACATAACACGACATGTTTTAACTGAGTGTACCTACCTACTAAATAAATATCTCAGTCCTACAAGCTCCCCTCTTACTTTATCATAAAACATTCACTCTGACCTGCAGTCATGTATGTGGTGTATTTTTGTTTTTCTGTTTACTTTACTTTACATCATGAAATGAAGGAATGAGAATGAGATGGGATGAAATGGAATGGAATGGAATAGACACCACCACCATACTATTCCTAAGTAAATTGCAGTAGTATAGTTTGTAAACGCTAAACGTATGTAATAAATGTACATGAACAGAATGTAGATTTTGTAGACTATTCCTGCCTTAGAACAATACAAACATACCTTTATGTACACAGGTGGATAATTTTATTTTTCTAATATCAGGCTAGTCTGATAAAGAATCTAATAATATGCTCAGTCTGTCCCAAATGAAGTTTGTCTCAGAACTGATAAGATCAATTTTCATCTCAGAAATCTTTGCGACATATTCCCCAGGCAGGTTGGGTTGAAGCATACAGTTGTATAATATTTACACAGTGATTGTCTTAACTCTAATACTCTAATACTGAAAGTAATACTTTCACTATTAAAATGTGACATTGTTAGACACTATGATTGCGATGGACCCAATTGTTCATGAAGTATTCAACTACAAAATTTCGACTTTCCTTATTATGGTGTTTTATGTTTTAATAAATTGTTAATGACACAATTATTTGTTTGTTGCGGTGGAAAATAGAGCATTTACGATAAGACACTTACTGTTTCTCGCATCCCGACCCTTATTGCAAACAACATTGTCAATAACTTCTCCATGGTTCAGGCCAACAATAACGAACACGAAAAAGAGTACACGATACATTTTTTTATCTTTGATGAATGTTGTAATAAAAGAATAAAACTAAAGTATAAGTGGGGCGAATAGACTTTACTTGCACTTTCGACAATACAAAAAGTAGAATATTATTTCGTGGCAAGGCAACTAGGAAAGGTCCCCACGACGAAGATTACTTGGATGCGAATGACCAACCAACCAATGGCACCAAAAAGAGAAATGAAACTACACCTAATATATTCTTCCTTAATGGTCTCAGATGAAATTGGATTGAATTAAATTACGACAGTCAGAGATGAATGCTCGTCAATTCCTTTAGCCTCTTTATCTTCCAAGATAAGACTCAAGTCAATACTCAACATGTTAAGTAACTTCTTTCCCTTCTTCTCAGCATCACAATATCCCTTTCGTGGTATTTTAGTATAAAACATAAATCTGTTTCATACTTATCACTCCTTTTCTTCCATCTTAAATACATATACATAAATACTTAAATAAAATGTCCATCATGCCTATGCATGTAGAAATAAATTTCTGCTCTATCGTATACAACATATAAGTTGTAAGTATACGAACGTACGTGGTAATTTTTTGTCTTCATTAACTTGAATCATGAATTAATGTGACATTCTTAATTGCTCTTGTGTTAGTTAGAATTAATCTTCGATCCTTCTCAAAACTCAATATTTGTTCAAATTTTACATAAGGTCAACAGATTCAGTCTGCCGTTGTCGTTTGTACATCTGGATTAACAGTGAAGTAACATCTGTATGTCTCCACTTATAAATACCTACCATAAGCCTAATGTTCAATTATAGGTACTTAACAATTTTGTAAAAATAGCTGTGCAATATTATTGATGATTATGTAGAGTATGTACCGTATGTAGTATGCAATGCACAGTGGTACATTATTGAATTAAATATTTGAGTTTATCATTTAAAATTTAGAAAGGTTAGTAAAAATAGTTTCTTGTGTCATTATGTCAAATGAGATTTTTAAGCCAGGAGATCAGATCACCTTTTCAAAGCGTCAACAAGGAAAGCATAGACAAGGGAATACTGTGAAGGGAACGTAAAGGGAGCGCGCTGTATTTGCTGAGTCGAGGTTACTGATAAGATTAAATTACTTGACTTGCTGATGTTTGTTGCAACATTCTTTAATACATCATGCTATGTGTAATTTTATATAACAATTTATGATATTTTCGCCTACTTTTATTAAAAAATAATAGCTATGTGAAAAATGTCGTATATTTTCCACGTCTATGTCTACCTTCTGGTGTGGCTGGCAAGAATAAATTGTAACTTTCCTTCATTAGGTATGGTTCTTTTAGACTCACTGATGTTGAATGATATGAAAATTAGGTTTCAATAAATTTATTAATCGCCTCAAGTTAATAGTAACCAGCTACAGTGTTTAAGTAAATGTAAATGATGTAAATTAATGTAAGTTTGCAATGTAACCTTCTTATCAATCAAAATGTAGGAAATAACGACAAATACATGCCAACTTTTATCCACCACGTCTCCACTTCGTGATGCATTATGGGGAAATTCTAATTTCCTTTGAGTTTACTAGTGACTCTGATAATGATCAATTAATGGCACAAATATTATTTTCATGAAACTTCTAACATAAAAACATTAAATAAGATGGACCGCCAACCTATTTGTATATCCTATTATTATTGTGAAACGTATATGAATAAAATAAACCTACTCAAAATAATGCAATGCCTTGTTAATACTTACCATGTATTTGTTACAATGCTTTTGCTAAACAATAAGTAGGAGATTGAGAATGTGGTGTAAATAGTTCCTTTATTTCAAAAAATTAATCATTTTCAATAGAAAGATGTGCAAAATACAATAAATATATTATTTCTGTCGTTCGCTATAAAGTAGGTAATACTAAGCTACTTTTAAATAATAATATTATTAGGTTACACTAAGTGTTGTAGTATCGTATGTACTTATAAACATTTTTGGTGATGTATTGTATGTAATTACAGATTAAATGCTGTATTAAGAAGACTTGATTCAATTAATGTACATTTGTGAAATGGGATCTCCAGCTGTACGTCATAAATTGTCATAAATAACGTATGACAAAAATTATTAAAATGATATGCTACTCCTAATAGGTAATCTAATCCCTAATTTAATTTATTATTTACATTCATGTACAAGTATTTAATAGCTATGTAGCATGCAGTATCTATTCATATGTTAATAAATAGAGTAGAAGGATAATATTATACAATAAAACAGTTAGAATAAGTATAAGAACCGACATAAAAATGTGCGCAGTAATCTTGTGAATTAATTAAATATATATACAGTAAGCGAAATATAACTTTTGACGCGACGAAACTATGAATGTACTACTACAGCACAGAATACAGATATGTTACACATAATAATGTAAAACTTATTTTAAGTGTACTATTACATTGAACAAATATTTTACATTTGAATGTTAATTTAATTTCTACACAACAGTATAAACCTAAGCTTTAATAGGCTTTACAACTATGTATTGGAATTCTTACAGTACATCGCTTTAAACATCTTTTGGTATGTGCTCCCTATTGAACATTCGGTATCTTTAAGTTAGCAATACTTTAGTTTACTACTTTGTATACGAGACACTGTGTAAAAAAGCTTCTGAGATATTCAGAGCCTTTCTAGACGACGTAGACACTAAGGTTTCCCGTTGTGTGGTTATTGTGATGGGAATGATGAGACTCGTGATTTCCATGATGCCCAGGCTTCAGACAAATGTGCGCCTCTTGGAGAATACGAAGCCTTGGTCCCATAGGGATTCCCATTTTATTCAGCCGCTCCTCCGTCAGATAAGGTAGTTCCATGATCCCAATTCTCTCCTGCTCGAATAACGTAGCATATTTCTGGAAAGCAAAAAAAAACACATTTGCGTAATTAATAGGTCAAGTAAGTAAGGCTAAGTAATTGTAACCCTAACCTGTCATTGACCTTATAAATACATAGCATCTTCATTTAACTTTCAGTTCTTTGAATTGTATCACTAAACACTTGCAACTTAACAATACATATTATTTGAGATAATATACCACAATGCATAAAAGTGTCTACTTGTACAACAACAAGTCTTGAAATCGTAAAAATGAATCAATAACTAATAAACTCATGTGTATTTTCAACAACAAGAATGTAATAAGAACCAAATAAATCCTGTATCATTCATAAACAAGGCGATTTGGCGTGATACAATTTGAGAAGTCAATCAAAGACATTTATTTTTGCTCTGACTTGTCCTCCATGATGCGATAAGATTGAACACACTCAGATACTCAGTGGACAGTGAATGTCAGTCACAATCATATCATTGGCTGTGATAAGAAGATATTATTTTTATCTAATTTCACCCCTTTACAATTTACACACGCTACATTCACAATTACACTTATTCTCTTTGAATGACAAAATTTAACCTCTGTATTTCGCATAACATTCTAAAATCTTACTTCATATCCTCTTCAAACTCTTTCTCGTAAACAGATTTTCGTTGCTGAGTGTTTTTACATATTACGGTTAGTAATGCGCTTCTCGTAAAGTCTCTAGGCCTTGATAAGCTCAGCCTATTATAACTATGCTAACACGCTTCGCAGTTATATGTAGTGTGTATTTTATTCATATTAGAATGTATACGTATATTATTACATTAAAATGATTTCTGTTATAGCTAATTCTTTCTTTGATGTTGATCTACACTACACAGTACAGTTGGTCATTCAACATTGAATTCATTACTCTTGGGCTACATGATACATAACTACTAATAATATGAAATAATGATGCGCGATCATCAGCTTACCTCATAGCCAAGTTTCTTCAAAAAGATTCTGATAAGTGGAGGCTCATCTCCAAAGAACTTTGTCAGCTTTCTTACACGGCATGGATTAGTGAGGGATGGCAACGCATTGCGAAATGATGTCCAATCTGTGTTGTTAACAAAACTCACTCCTCCATTTCTTCCGCTGGAAACTCGAGCAAAATTTTGAGCCGCGGCAGCAGCAGACTGATTTTGCATAGAAGACTTCAAAACTTGGTTCCGTAGTTGTGCCATTTCATTACGGATACTTTCCATTTCCTAGATTTATGTAAAGAGCATAAGAAAACATGCGTTTAAAGTCATGAAACACAAATGGACTGTAATTTCTGGATAGAGTGGCTTAATGATAAGTCCTACTGTAATCTATATAGAAGTTTTCTTTACACAGATCACATCAAGACACTTTACACGTGTTTCGTTGTAAAAACTAGTAAAGAAAAGGAAATTTCTTGGAATCTACGCTTTAGAAGGAATTACAAGTTACAAGTACGTGACTTTCATTCTAAAACCTTACCGGGGCTATGCAAGAAAACAATCCTGAGTGATGATATTGTTAATGCTACGAAAAATGTGAAAATACGGATACAACAATTTTGTAATTGAAACGAATGGAATGGGGTCAGGTTGCTTTTAATGTAATAATGTTCATTTTCTCATTAAATTTTTGAATGTATAAAATATTCGCTTTCACTACTATAAAGCGGTCTGCTGAATGAAACTCGAAGGTTTCAAAAATAAACCAATTTACTAAAAGTATCGAGTATCATACATCAAGAAACGCTGCATGCAAGCAAACCATGTATATAGATAGCTACTGTAAAAGTTGTAATAAAATACTCTATAGATATTTTGGGCCTTTAAAGATGTTTACTAACAAAATTAATGACTCTAGAGCATACATTACAAAAAGCACAAACGTTAAATGTGCACATATTACATACAAGTTTACTACTTTATTACCAACCTCCTATTATTACCTACGCACTAACATTTCTATGAACCATATTGTTCTAATAATTATGTTTATAGGGAAAGTTACAATACAACAGTTTATTGTAGTTCATATCCTACTTATATCGTCTATAGGTGAACCTACACTCTATATTTCAGTTGTACATTTATAAGTATAATATTGATTCACAAACCTGAACCATAAGATGTTGGGTTCTCATTTCGGATGATAAATGAGCCACACTCCGGGCCAATGTAACCACATGCGATTCAAGTCTCTGAAAACGACGATTGATGCTCTGTAAATTTAAAAGAAATTATTTATGTAGTAAACTTAAGCAATTTTTTAAACCATACCTATACAAAAAGTTTGGTCAACATATGTAAGTTATATATGTAGATTATGTAGAATACACATGGATAAAGTAAGCAGAAAGATACACTACACAGTTTTATAATATCAGGGAAAAATTGAAAAATCTCTTGTAAATCCTACTCGCAAGTATTCTATTGCTACAATAATCAATACTAAGTAAGACTGGTAGCGTCGATTTATTTTACTAGAGTAGTAAGAAACGACTCGAATTTACAAGCATGGAATAGCAAGAGCCATGATTATCTCTCCATTATTGCTAGCACTGCACAGGAATAAATATCACTAGCTATTTCGTATCTGTAAAATGGTTCTTTAAAAGTATAATAGCTGTTATAGCTCATATTATTGTTAACCTAACGTGTGCATGTGAATACATAAGGCTCTGCACTTTGCATACATTAAAGGTTTTCCCAATAATCACAAAGAACGATACAATAGTCATCTGTCCACATGTTAATAATTTTGACACAACATGTAAGTGACATTTTTACACGATACACAAATATGTAAGTATCCATTTACTAACAGTGCTTTCTGACAAGAAAATATTTAATAATGTCTATGAATGAATTCTACATTTAAGTGCATACCTAACTATACACGGCTTCTATTAATATTATATCATGCTTATATGCTACAACATTAATGAACCCATTAAAATAGTATCTCATTCATACTTGTCAGTGAAAAAAAATAAACGTATTAAGGAAATTAGTTGGTCTTTAATTTTTTCCAGAACTATGTAACACTGAAAGGTTGAAACATTTCTAAATACGTGATTGCACGTGTTCCATCTTCCATGCACTGTGCTATGATTTTGTGTACATGTTTACACTCACTGTAAAAATTCCCAACGCAAATATTCTGACAAAATTTTCTGTAAAATAAACGAAGAGGGTTGTATTATGGAACATTTTTCAGGAGAGAACATGTAAAAGTAGAAGTGCCTTTATATACACATACTTTTAAAAGACAGGAAGAAAATTAGTTAGAATGAACGAGTCATGCATGAGCAAATCCCATGTCCCCACTTCACTTTCGAGGAGAAAAAGAGAAAGCAGTTGCGTGAGTGAATACAAATCTGGGAATGGAACTCACAACGGACCGATTTACTTTCGTTTCATCCATTGTATGTTGTATCGACTAATACATTTAAGCGTACATGTCTTGTTTACGTGTATCCAGCTTCATATCTATACCTGAACATGACATGACATCATCCATTTTACACGCACATAGGTACTCCTAACATTAAGCTATGTTCAAGTGCTTTCTAAAATGGATATCGATTGTATAAGTATAAAATTATACTTTATTGTTCACTCCAACCACGAACAATACACTCTGCAGAACTCAAAAGGTAACCACAGTATAGATCCTCAAGCGCTAGGACTACTGCAAGTCAATTATAACTGTCACTAATATAATGATGATGTACAATACAATACATACGGTAAAAGCAATAACCAAAATGTACAAACTATTTATTTCATTCGCTCTAAAAGTAGCAAAATTATTAGATCAGCTCGCACTTAACCCTTAATGGATTCCTGATGGGAATTAAGTAAGCGTACCTACACAATAGTAGTGACCCAACAGAATCATCAAATATTATGCTCATTTTCATTATAACACACACTCACATGCACACAAGCCGTGCATTTAAATGTGTGTTGGATGAAAAAATTACAAATCCTAGTTAAGTAAAGTAGGTATAACAAATAGCAAAACCGTCTGAACTAATGAACTCAATATAAAGGTTTTGTTTGTAAAAGAGCAAAATAAAATCTTTTTGAACAGGTAAGCAGAATGCCAGAGTTAAATATGCTAGTATTCTCTGTATCAAAAGAAGATTTATCACTAGTTTATTTCTTATAGAGCTACATTAATTGGAGCCAGTGTCTCAAGTGAATATTAATTATGTGAAGTAGAAATAATAGTAAAGAAATTTTGCGACTTTACTTGATTATGAATAGGTAGTGAATATTAATGTTGATACAAAATGCGACTGAATCAAACATAATGTATGGGATTTCATGTACACGTACACGTACCTTGATGTCTTTAACTTTCTTTTTGTCATCAATCCGTTTCTTCTCTCTGAAAGGGCGACTGCTTACAGAGCTTGGTAGAGAGGACATACTCCCGTAAGGACGGCGTTTGGCATTTCTCAGGTCAGAAGTTGTGTATCGATTTCCAGCAAATTTCTTGGCACCGAGCACTTTGAGCACCTGCGATAGAAACATACAAGGGCATAAAAAACTTTTAGTGGGGGAATACTACATTTATCATAAATACTAAATTGCATCACAATTTTGCTGCAAGAATCTTGCAAATATCAACTAGACTCAAGGGTATAATCTTCCACAGTTCAGCTCAGCGTAGTAACATTCTAACTCCTTCAATCGATTTCTTTCTAGGTATTATCCTGAAGTAGATGCTAGAAGCAATGTAGAGAGGTAGGTGTGTTCTAATAATACGCGCTAGCTCTAGGGTTGATGATAATGTAAATAATGACTGGAAAATCTTACTTCTGTATACATAGATTCAAGACTTTCCAATTGTCTCCGGATGGCATGAGCGTCTGTAGTGTCAATAGTTGTGCTCAGGTCATCATCATCCGATGTATTTTCAGTTGGAACGTCCAACATCGATTCCAGATCTAGTCCCGTTGTTGTTGAAGTCATATCACCATTGTCATCATGTAAGGCATATAGTATCTGATCTGTAATAAAAATATTTAACACGTTTCATTAACAAAAGAAACAGATTATAACTTCAAACTATGATTTGGTTTTCAAAGTATAAGCAATACCTATACCTACAGATATTATTGGAAATTATTTATACTTCACTCTTACAAAGGAGCGCTATTATACATTATATGCAAAACATAATACACATAATGCATGTTAGTCACGTTACAATATATTTACCAAATATACAAGTAAAAATTATTCATTAATTCAGTAAGGAGTATATTGTTGGACAAAATTGAACCTACATGAATCCATATCAAAAATAATGCACATAGTTCAGTAAAACATGAAAAGGCATAATAATATATTAGGTCATTTTTGGTCAAATCTCTTACTCATAGCATTTCTTGTAAGCTTTGTTCCTTTTAATCCTGCAATATCTTTACTTCTTGTTCCACTTGATTTGGAAGACTTTTCTCGTTGTTGTTGCCTACTCGACCATCTTTGTCCTCCAGAGCCGGAATTTGAGCGAGTAACTCCACTAGCAGAAGCTCTTGGCGTTTTTGTTTTTGAACTTGAAGCTGTAGCAATGATTCCTTGACTTGTGCTTGGCCCAGCCAAAACCTCTTGACTTCGACTGGCTTTTTTGCTATTATTAAATGAAAACATCGTTTAGAGGATTAGGAACATTTAAGTCGTGGATATAATCGCACTACATGGTTTTAGGAAATACATTTTCAGTACTAAACCTACTTGAAAGCATTGAGATCAAACTTCTTTGGCAATTTCGGAGATTGAGGGGGAGAGGCAGAATGTGGAAGAACAGAAGAGGCTTCATTAGTTCCTTGGTTTTGGTTAGCACTGGAAGTACTTGTATGGTTATTGGAATTCAGGGTGGACGGCTGCTTCTGTTGCTGTTGGTTTCCTGAAGAGATATTTGTTCCAGTGGAAGCTCCATTTGTAGCAGTCTGCGTATTTGTACTTGTAATAACTCCACTTCTTGAATTCAATTTTCCAGCAGCCTTAGAAGCTCTTTCAAGCTCTAGAATCTGGCGAATTTCTGGTTCAACGATATCCACCCATTCAGAATCGTTTCCTGGAAAAGGATTGTTTTATTACATGATTAGAAATTAAGTTATAAGTAAACTTCAACTTACTTATTAAACCATTTTATGTATTTAATACCTACAAAATTACAGTACTAGATTCGCTATTCGCTACTACAACAAATACAAAACTATAACAAAACTCCTCAAACAGAAGAACATAATCCAACGATATTGTTTTCTTAATCAACTCCTTTGGTTCATTACGACCATTCCTTTTACATGACAGTTCATTTTGGAAAATACCAATTTGATATTTACAGACTACATACCTATACATGCAAAGCTAATTTTGTCTTTCCTGGATATTAATAAAGCAATGAAAATGTTCGCTTCAAAGTTCTTACTAATGAACTTGAACTACAAATAACTTCATCAAAAAGTTTTTAAGAGTATATATTTGTTTACTACTGCCCTGCGTAGCTGACTAATCATTAATTGTTCATCATTGAACGAACTGAACTCACCAGATGAAATGCTATCACCAATATTCTCTTTAAACTTTAGCCTTTGATTCAAAGCGTCCAACGGTTCATTAGGATCCGACTGAGACAACACTGGTGATTTAACAGACAAGCCGGTTCCGTGGCCAGAATCTGTAGTTGTGTGAGATTGGCCGCTGCCTACTCTTTGAGAGCCCTTATTTTCACACTCACTACTACTAGACTGATTGTGATGATTACTGAGCAAATGATTATGAAGAGCTTGCTCTGCAGCCACAGACATAGCCAAATTTTGTAGATCCGTCGTAATTTGCTTGAGTTGATCACTTTTGCTCTTACCAGTAAGAGCAGAGGACTCCAGAAGCATATTAGTGGACGTAACTTCCATGGTTCCGCTACTCCCATCACCGTTTTCCCTCTTTTCAGCTAGAACTGAAAGAGATGGAAGAGGTAGGCCGATGGTGTTGTGTGGGGCATCTGAAGATGAACCACTCGAAGGTTTTTGTGAACTGGGAAGTGGCGGAGGCTTCTCATTAGGATGTAAATGGGACCATTGTGACTGAGAGTCATCATTGCCATTAGATACACTTGACTGTTTTTGAGACAGCTGTTGGTTTTGCTGAGAGTGATTCATTGAGACAGAGGCTGATCCTGAATTTTTTAAATTTGGTTTGGGAGAGCTATACGTGGGTGAAGACAGCGAACTTTCGACAATTGCCAAACCAGAGGAAGAATTGGAGTTTGAACTACTAGGGCCAGGTTTCACACTGAATCGATGTCTCGCATGTGAATTATTCCCATTACTCTCAGACATTGAAGACAATCCTTGTTGTTGTTGGAAGTGAAGCTGCTGCTGTTGTTTTTCTTGATTTCCCTGATACGCCGAGTTTCCAGAAATGGCAGCTGTAGCCAAAGCAGAAGGACGAAGCAATTCATCCCCGTACGCATTACCAAATTGTTGCATACGATTGTAACCTGGAGCTCCTTGCTTTGGATTCTGATTTGGGGTGGAATGAATCATGGGTCCGGATCCAGTTCGATTAAATGGGATCGATGGAGCTGTCTCACACAATTTATCGAGAGCTCTTTGAGCTCTTTCAGCGTGAACTCCAACTGCCACTCCTTGAGGAGAAAACTGTTGATGATCTGCTGGATATTGGATCGTTCTGTATAAATCTCGATTACTGTTACTTGGACTTTGGTTGTGCGAATGTTCCATGATCGGTCTCAATTGTAAAGACTCCTCAGTTAGATTTGACTTTTGAGTGCTTTTCTGAATTGCTTTTCTAAAACTCGTGTTGACATTTTTCCTGTCACTCATGTTGGGACTTCGATAAGAATTCTGTGACACATTTGCACTTCCGTTTATCATGGGACTCCCGTTTGTATTTGGATTATTATTACCACCAGCATAAGATGCTGTCGCTCCCATTGTGTTTGGTGATGGATTCGGTGGAGCAACGTAGTAGGTCCCTGGTGTCCCATTCCCATTATTATTACCATTAGTTGCACTATATGAACTGGGATTCACAATGACACTATTGTGGTGTTGATGAAGGTGTGAAATATTGGGCATACCATGAGCGTGTCCGTGATTATGTCCATAAGATGGTACTCCCAGTGAAGCATCTACGTAAGAGTTAATCGAATTTCCGTTTGAGTTATTACTAATAGAACTGGAACTGTTTGTACTGTTCACTATACCATTAGGGGTAGAATTACTGGTATTATTTAAATTTCGAACGTCACTTTTAGAGTTAGAGTTCAGATTTGCGTTTCCATTTGTTCCGCTAGCGCTGTTGTTACTACTATTATTGGCCGCCGAGCCAAATCGACTAGAAATCATGTCTTTAATATGGTTGTAAGTTTTTGTGGGGAACATTTTCGTTGACTCTTTTGTCTTGTCCAGCATAAGTTCTGAAGAAGAGGAAGTAACTGGAGATGTGGACGCTGGAGCAACTCCAACAGAAGCCGAAGTTGTGGTTGGAAACTGTTTTTGAGCCAACATAGGACTTTTTGTCAGTTGCGGATTAGACCCATAAGAACTTCCGGATCTTGGCATTCCATTAGCAGCCAGACCGTTGTTAGCACTGTTGTGTTGTTGTGGCGGCTGCAAAGTCTGCACTGATAGATTTTGTTGAATCTGTTGGGGCTGAGCTCTATATTCAATAGCGTAATTTAAGTTTCCAGGTGCTCCTCCGTTAAACTGCATCGGCTGGTATGATGGAGCCTAAAAGAATAATACATATCCAATTAGAAATGCTAAAAATATCAATACTACAGCCAAATCTACCTGTGTGTAATACTATGTACCCATAGATCTGTAGTTTAACAATGTATATTTATACAATTAGGTTTAAGTTTCTCTTAAGAATTCACTTTTTGATTGTCATTCCATTTAAATAGCTCGTTTAAAGTTTAAATCATAAGCAAGCCGTCTCATTCACAAACAATGTTATAAAATATAATATTAGTCATACAAAAATGATACTCAAATGTAGACAAAGGAACTCAAAGATGTAAATTTCCCGTTATAGATATCAGATCCAACAAGTACTAATAAGTGGTAATCTTAAGACAAGACAATTATTTATTTACAATTCAAATTCTCAGAAGAGTTGTAGCAGTAAGTTATTATGTACTCTGCAATAATACAAGCTATCCAAATATCTATCGAATCTTTTCTCATCAAATAACACCAAGAAGATTTAAAACTCACAGCAGTGTATCTCAATACTTAAGGTTTAACATACAACATACCTGTTGCATCTGATAAGAACGTCCATCGAATATGCCAGTGTCACGAAACGAATTGTTTTCATTCCTATGATTGAAGTCTAATGGCCTTTCCGATGTTGGATCCATAGACCTTTGCCATTCTCTGATGGATGTAGCTGGCTGCGTTGGTCTGCAAAGTCATTAATTTGACAAAAAAGAACAAAAAACTTTATTAATGGCAAACACAATGATAATATTGTGTACTAACGCTTCGTAATGTTCCTAGTTAGAACACCATCCTCAATGGGAAAAGATCTCCGACTGTTTTGGTGCAAAACTAAAGGAGATAGACGTGGACCACCAGAGAGTAAACTCTCTTGACAATTCCCTACGTTCGTCTTTAAACCAAACTCCTGTTCTCAGAGTGGGACTATCGTGTATATTCGCATCGTACATATTCACTAATATTATGTGGTAATGTAATGCAAGAAGTTAATAATAAATGTATACATACTTAGGTATACATAGCTAATACTATTTTTGTACAAATAATATTAAACAATGAATAATAACATCGCAACTTCATAAAACAAAGTTATAACAAAAACTGTATCAATCGAATCGAATCGATGCATCTTTATCATTGTTTGTATCATTCATGTATAGCTGTCCGTTATCTTAAAATTTTAGTCATTTCAATACATTCAGTAGGAAAAAATTAAGAAAATCTGTTTCTTTTGAAGTTTTGATGCAATTAGTTCACCATAATATAATAATTTTACATATTAAAAAAAGATTTACATTCCATTCGATATGAAATCCAGTGGTAGATTAATACAATTCGATCTAATTTATATAGATTTGAAATGCTTATAACCGTCTTCATATGAACATTGAACTGCTAATAATTACACAATAATTGTAAACAATCCGTATCAAACTACATGTCATGTAGTTTGATACGGATTTTATTTATAAATACTTTTGAAGAAATGATGGTTGATACTAACACAGAACGCTATATTTCTAAGTAGGTAACTCTCATAATATATAGTTAAATAAGATTTCCATTTACGACTTATCACCCACAAAGGTAACAATAAACAGACGGTATAGTATAGCTAGTTTTCATGTACATGACTTAGCAAAAGAGAGTTTATAAATAAACTGAGTGAGGTGAGATGGCTTACCCTTTGTAAATGACAGTATCTAAGCTATCAGCGTTGGACGATGACAAGCTGAGACTTTGGGATGTGGATGAGTCGGAGAAACTGTAACCAGACATTTTTCCTCCGTTAGAACTTTGGTTAGTGTACATGCCATTAGTTGTGTGGCCGTTTGACGTAGAATGGGGTCCGAGTTCCATCGCTGGGTTATCAATTCCTTCCATGTGCCTTCCTCCTCCTTGCATTGAAGCCATCATCAAACAAGACTGCTCTTCATTGAATACCTAAGTGTCAATCAAACACAAATAACCAGTCATTAGTACAAAAAAATACGAAAACAATCAAAAATGTTCATTTGACAGGATTCTAACAGCATTGCATCGTTCTATCAACAAAATCAAAATAATTCAATCCCGTAAAAATTTCCATTTGTAGCTAGAACAAAATAGCTTGGCTGCATTCCTATTTATAGTAAACTCACATAGGTAATACAACTTTGTAGCTCTATTACCAGCAATAACAATATGTAGCAAGTAAAACAATCTACACTGTTCGGTCATCATTTCCTGATTTCCCTTAACAGCACCCAAGCAGCAAACGGTTCTTTGTCATTTACATGCAACACAGAACCTTATGTTTTCAAATTCGCACCTACCTATCATTGGAATGAAGAAGTATTTGGTGTCAATGCAATGGTGTGGGAATGGTGAAGTATTTAACGTTTATTTTACATTGAACTCATAGCATCTTGTTTATTTTTAGTGTTTGGCGAATGTTAGTTAACTTGAATACACTCCATTCTTCAAAAATTGTACAAACTACTACTACCTCATTTTTTAAGTTCAAGTACCTCTGATTTTCTTCCCTTTCGGCTTGCATTTGGTTGGTTACACCATAAATTGTGGAAAACAACTGTAGCACTCTACTGAGCTCATAACAATACAATGTACTAAGACAAATAGAAAGCAAGTACAATTGCAATGTCGTCTCTTGTCACAAAAACAATTCTTAAGAGTGCATCATGAGAGCTGTTTAAGTTGTAATAGCTCTTAACAACGTTTTTTGTTTGTGCTTACTACACATTTGTCTCATTGTGTCATTGCGTACAGGTAGAGAGTGAAGAGAAATGGAGAGAGAGAGAGAATCCAAAGTACTCCCTCCATCATCCGTGTCAAGTCAAAACAAAGAAACGCAATGAAAAACTGGCGTAATGCTCCTTGTGCTAGTAAATAGCCTTTAGCTACTCCCATGACACACAGCTTACATAACATAACATCCCAAGTGTTCAAAATCCTGTCAGAAAATTCAAAACCTTTATTTCACATCCCTCTCTGTCTACTTTCATACTGTCTCACTTACAAAACATTTTATTTGCAATCTTGCATACTATCCACATCCGCATTACATTAGCAAAGAGATACTCAAATTAATGAAGGTGTAAATACAAAATATCTGTACTAAGGTATCATTTGAAGAGATATCTAATACATACGAAACAGTTTCTTACTGTTTCAACAAGTATATTATGTACCTACAAAGAAACAGTAAATAACAACAGACAAGAAACAGGTAGAAAGCAAACATTGATGGTGTGTTGTGTATGTAGTTTCATTTAGGCGCAACAACACAGCTATGTTCTACATGTCGTGTAATGCACTGTACATACATAAGTAAATATAACATAAATTACTTAAGAACACAAAGCGTTGTACACGAAAGAAGAATTTATCTGTATCCAGACGCTGCGAACATAATGCAAATAATCTGTGACCAGAGAGCTAGGAAAAACATTAGGCAAAAGTATGTAGTGTAGGTACTTAACGTGAAGTATCATACATTACGGGAAAAGGACAATAGTTAAGATGCCATGTAAAACTCAAATGCACACACATAATTGTCCAAGCCATTAAGGCTCATGTTCAGTATCATGTTATAATAACAATAATGATCCTTGAGCAATGTAAAATGTAATATTAAAACTTCTCTTTGATGCAGGATAAACTCTAGTAGGTACATTACAACATATAGTACTGACTTTAAATTTGAAGATCGTATAGTAATACAAATGCACACTTACATTGAGTATGTTATGTGCACTACTAATACACACGCAGGTTTGTTTGTTCTTACTACGTTATGAAAGCGTAGCAGGGTGAGTGAATAGTTCAGTGAGCATAAAAGAGAAAGATGTGATTCGGTATTTATGTTTTTGCCTAACAGACAAGTCGCATATTTATGACAAGAAGATAGACACAACGACAGTTATATTCATGTGAATCTGTGTGCATTGTATAATAAAACGTGGAAACTCTTAGTTTCATTCATATTCCCAGCGAACGCGACAGGAGTCCATGTCATGTACCTTT
>JAQFYB010000351.1:0-59347 GCA_034694085.1 Pogonognathellus longicornis
CACTACACTTACAGTGTTGTAATAGTAGGGTGGGCCAACTATCATCAACACTACACTCAAATGAGTGTGGTGTTCGCCGGGGTATGCTCACCTGTTTCACTCACCACAATTTTTCATACAAGGCTCTATATTTTCATTTTCAAACTCCTATTCCAATCTCGTATTACTCTTTGTTATCATTCGCAGTGTTCATGTACTTTAGTTTGATAAAAATATTTTTGCATATTGAAATCACATTTCAAACCGAGATTTTGATCCTAGATATCCCTAAATATTTTTTACTCTCGTAATCTCATTTTATTGTAAATTTTAAGGTAGGTTGTTATAATAATAGTTGTTAAAATCCTTTACTCAAAGTAGTGTGAAATGTTAAAACAAAAAAAGCCAAAAGTACTAAGTAATTAAGATGGAATTTTGTAACAATAATGGCATGTTTGAAATTCTTACTAATACTTCATTCTTTACGGCACTCTTAACACGCCTAAATCGTGTAGTTAAGTATAGTATACTATACGAAGAATCATTTAATTAACTTAAAAAATTGGATTATTCGAATTACTGTTTTTATTGTGTGGTTTTTGTTCTTAAGCTACTTTCTATGTAGTTACATATTATGCTGACCTTATTGTGTTTCAATACGAGTTATTTACTTATGTAGTTTGGAGCAGTTTCTTTGTTTTTCTTTAATAAAGTAATTCTAATACCTAAAAGTTGTAAATATTATTTTAGCTCAGAAAAGTTAGAAATATAAACAAAGGGAGCCGAAAGCGAAGGAAGCATTGCTATTTATCTGAGTGAAAATCTACGATTATGACTTCTGAAATGTTGAATGCTCAATTTAGGTAGTTGTATGTAAGTCTAACAACTTTTGCAACTCGTTTTCTCACAGACAGTTTGGATTTTCTTTCGTTTATTGTTGTAGTTGAGAATATTTGTATTTTGTTTGGCCGTTCCGGTTTTGTTTTGCTGTTTGTTCCATGCACGAAAGTTTTATCACACAAAGCATTACGTTATTTTGAGGCACTCTTTGTCTGCGTTTGCATTTGTGTTCGTGAGGCTATAATGGAGATAAATAATAGTGGATTGGATGAGTGACGCTACTTGGGCGTTTTCTATTTCAACTAATGCTACTCCTGCCACACTAACAAAAAGAGCTCACCTGTACAATTTATTCCGCAATGTTAGCGTATGAAATGAAATAAAATCATATCAAATTTAAATTCATAAAATATTCTTCTGTTTCTATGTACTCACTTGAGTAGGTATGTAGCATAATATCGTCGTAGTACATTAACCCAAACCTGAGTTGACAGAACCAGCGGAGGTGACTCACATTTTGCATATTATACTACACACAAGAAAAGTTAGAAAACAAATTCAAATGTAAATAAAACTTTTCATACAATATGCATATGTGTTTATATAATAGTTTTTTCATTGTTTCCCATACATAAGGGAGGCAATTGAGAATTCACAGTCTAAACACAGCTACACACTTCACTACTTCCTTTCCTTATAAATATTCGTTTGTGCCTGTAAAAGTATCCTGTTCCGTACATTAAATAACTCGTGTAAATAATAAATAATGTCTACAAGACTATGTTCAGTCTGTATTTGTTCGCTATTATTACGCACTAACAACAGACCCATTAAATATTACACTAAAATATAGATATGAAACTAATACTACGTAATACATGTACTATGCAATAGTACTTAAGTTAAGACAGTCGTCAGTCTATGTTTTGGTTTTGTATTAATGTTATGATTTGACCTAGCTATTCTATTACTACAAAATGAATATACTCCTTTCCTCATGTGTACTATGTGTTTAGGTAGGTACGTGCCGTGTATATAGAATGGCGTACGTAGTACGTACGTGACAATGTACTTTCATTACACCTGTGTATTATTTATGCAAT
This sequence comes from Pogonognathellus longicornis, assembly GCA_034694085.1. NCBI lineage: Eukaryota > Metazoa > Arthropoda > Collembola > Entomobryomorpha > Tomoceridae > Pogonognathellus > Pogonognathellus longicornis. Next base: position 1,923 of record JAQFYB010000351.1, read on the forward strand.
GTAAATAATCCAGTGTTTGTTTGGAAAGACGTTGTCAAAGAGAATGCAAAAGCAAAGTCACTGGAATGGTAGACAGGTCCTAGCCAAGTTTAACTGATATTAGAAATGCCAACTAAACTCCCAACAACAACAACATACTAGTCAAGCGCCTGGCCTGATCCTTCAAATGTGAAAGACGTGTAGACATTAGCTAGAAAAACTGTCACGTCATCCGGCTAAATAAATTTATGAAAAAGACAGGAATTCATGTTCAATTTTCCGGTGAAAGTAAATATCGTAGCAGTAATTCCGCTCACCGGAACCACTCCATATTTCAATACGGGTATAGTATTCCAGAAGAACCTATACAACAACTACAGCACAACAGACCCCACTTACTTACTCTTCATATTATAGTAATAATCCTGGACATGACGAATCACGGACACTACTTATATACAAACTAATATCCTACAGAGTACTTAAAGCAATGTATGTGACGTGACGAGGGACTCTCAGAGATTCTCTTGTGCAATACTCACTCAACTATGATCTCAAATCTCATTTCCTTATTTTCCTTTTCCTCCCTTTAGGTACTCCTACCTTTTATATAAGAGTGTGCACATACCCATGTAGTATTTACTTACTATACAGATACAACCTACACATACTCCCAGCTTTTGAATTACTTACGTCAAGTCAAGAAGAATTACCAAGTTCATATTATTACTTGTACTGGTATTACTCCTACATTACAAATAGCAATGGTATTTGTAGTAAAAGCATCTAGTATATATTTTAGTAGGGAAATATAGAAAGAGGGTGGTGCATTGCATTGTATAGGTAATAGCAGTAATAAATGTACACGTCATAATATATAACACTCCGTATATAGACTTGAACAGCTTAGATTCATCAGGGTCGATAATATAATGAAGATTGACACTGCCGCATTCAGTTGTACGCGATGTGTTGTATTTGTATGTGTATTGAATTTATAGCAATGGGAGAACACACGTCCAGATAGCACACAGAAGGGAAATGTTTGTAAAGCATTATTTGCTACCACACTACCATACTTACTTATGTAGCTACAGATATGTATATACAAAGACATTTCGCTACTGGGCATTACTCCATACACATCGCTATTTAATTTCCACCTAAAGAGGTATATATTCCTGTAGAAGTAACAGCGATCCTGGTACTATACATATAAATGTAATAGTGGTTGAGTTTATAAAGTAAGTAAGTTAAGTTAAGGATGAAGGAAATTTTCGCATGTGTTGTTGGCAAAGTACTAAGTACAGATAGGGTTGTTTGTTGGCTTGGCCTGGCTTGGTTTGGCTACTACACTTCTTCTTAGGTGCATTATTCAGTTGGAAAGGAAAGCAAAGTAAAGTTACGTAAACGTAAGCAAAAGGAAGACTGCCGCAAAACAACTTAGGCAAGACACAGAAACTACTAGAGAGTGAGAGAGACTGAGAGAGGTACATCTTCTTAGTTATTTGGGCATAGTTGTTGTATGTTGTATGGTAGTCAAGGCTATGACCTAAGTAGACTCTCTTGCCCCTAGAACTACAACAACTACAAAGTTATTTACTGTTTAAGGATAAAGCAACGAACTAGTTCAAAGTGTACATTTAGTAATAGAGGCAGCATTATACCATAAGTCATGTCTTAACACACAATATTCCTAGCTATTAGTTTTTCCTGTGGGCATGATTGCGGAAGACTAGTACTTGAACACACAGTTAGTTCACGTAAGGATAGCTTACGTAAATAACATACACACGAAAGCTCACTCTGTTTACACTGTCTTCAATACTATGTACACAAAACATAAAATGCACACACACACACAAATAATATTTTCATAAGAGTATCTAAATCGTATAAATATCTAGATGTATGTTTAGAAATATACATCCTTATTGCAATTATAGCATCATTGTGTTATGTTTCCAATACTCTCAAAGAATTATAACGAAATAAATTTTTCAGTAAGTAATCACTTTAGGTAGGTTAAGTTTTATAATGGACTGTGTTTTTGTATAAATTACTTGTAATGTTACATAATATTATGATTTCTAAAAGTTTTTAGTACTTTTCCCTTTTGAAAACTTTAAGTAGTAGTTTGTTGTTAAGTAGATTCGTCAATAATAAACTCATTCTAGCAAGAGGGACACACCAACAACGAATAACACCGGAAGGGATGGTACGACATGGTATATAGGCATGTGAGCAGTGTACTCCATTGTAAAATATTTGTCATACATGTTGACACTTTAGTGTTCCTGTGTCTAGTATTATTGTCACAAGCGAGTATGGTATAGTAGGTAGTTTCGTATATAATTGCTATAGACTCATGTTATGATACATTGCAAATTCCGAAGAAAAAATAGCGCACATGGGTATTTAAGTTTGGTGGAAAGTTTTTCGCAACTTTTCCCAGATTGGAATGTTTACTCGGTCGGGCGGATTAACAACGACCCGTTTATACTTTGACAAGTTCTTCATTAGTATGCTATCACGACGAGATGTTGGGGAACTAATTTCAAAGAGTAAATACGTAGAATACATACGCAATCCATAATAATACACTCTTCGTAGTACACTTTTTACTACTACTACTATGTACTTGGTTTTCTTTCTAGTAAAATTCTATACATATCTAGCTAAAGTGCAATAATATTAGGTAGAACCACTTAGCTCTAGTTTTACAACTAGTATGTAATACACTTGTAATGTAAGTGCCATCGTTGAGTTACGTTAACCACATCTGTGTGTGAAACTGCGCGTGAGCCTAAGGAAATAGAAACGGCACGGAGATTACTTTTTACCATGGTGAACTAATATAGTAACTCATCCTTATCCGAATTCCTAGTAGCTGACTGTGCTATGCTCCTACATCCTGTGGTACTTACATTCGGGTTTGCTTTACACCAGTATGTACATACTCCTAAAATTGTTTCTCTAAGTCCACAGACAGAAAACGTACAAAAATAGCATTATTACATTATTATGTGCACAAACCATAGACGTTACATGATCATAATCTAATAAAATACGGCGCAGGTATGTAATATAATATAAATGTTCGATCTACCTGTCCGATCTGTAAATTACAAAGGTAGTATGTCTTCTCGCTCCGTGGTAATGCAATAGCAGCCTTGCCATATCGTGTAACAAAGGAACAAGAGACTTTGAAAAGAAATGCACTTCGTTTGCTTTTACACTCCATCCTACGATTTCTACCTAAACATACATACATATATCCATAAAATAGTTAAGTAACGTAATTTACCTTATGACCATGTAATTCAAGTCTCTCCCTCCTTATTTTCACTAAGATCTATTCAATTCTCTCTCTCTCACACACACACTCTCTTGTTTGTGTAATGCATTCATATTATTGTATTAGTGCTGGCTGCGGCTATCTTATTTCCATGCTGTCTTGCCTTGTTTCTTCTTTGATGCTTATTATGTACACTTTACTACTACTAAGACTACCTAGTTAGGTTCCTCGTGTATTTGAGTAGTATTTGTTTGTATGGAGAGAAAAGTACATACAATACACATTTAGCCGTATAAATGCAGACAATGCTTTGGCTTTGCATTACGTACTTTGATTCTTGGCAAATCTCCTCTTTCAATCTCGGAGATGAGACGTATACACATAACACTGTACACAGTAGGATGTGTAAGTGAGAAGTGAGTTTCACACAGTCAAATCAACTGTTCTTGACTTGACTGCTTGACTTGACTCGTCATCTCAGGTTTTTGTTATTGTGGTGGTGCACGTGTGATCGAATGTATGTAGGAGAGGTAAAAAGATTTTAAGTCTCTTGGGGATTCCTTTTTACCCAGAACAGGACTGCCAGACTGGGGGTGTCCTTTACATTTTCAACGTAGACAAACTACTACTATATATGTAATCGTATTAATATATAACTTGGTTTTTATTTTGTATGTACTTACTGTATATATAGGCATACACATACTGTAATTCCCTTTCAAAAAGTGTGTTGCCCTACAGAGCGACTAAAAAACAGACGGACTGACATGACGTTTAAATGAAAGATAGTGCAATGCTTGCATCCATTCAACTTGCTGTAACTGTAATAATCTTGCAGTCTAAAACTGTGCAGTATGTAGCATGCAGCTCGGTATGTAGCATATGTCTGATGCACATGCATGCATAAACTTTTACTAGGTATGTAGGGACTAGTACTGTGTAAGTGTATAGTGGGTAGTGTAGGTAGGTATTCCCGTTGTTGTTTGTCGAGAGGAATTATATATTAGATTGTAGAAATGCCAATGTCGGTTATGGTGTATGTGCCTATTCTATTCTTTATATTAGATACCTAGGTAGCAATCTAAATATATTTTTATTACAACATTGCATTGATGAATGACAATTGTGCCATAGGCACTCACACACAATACTTACGGAACAATTGTAATTGTAACTATGCACTGGCAGCATAACACACGCGGGTATAATATTATAAGTAATTCTAACAGCGGTGGATGTACTGTGTGTATTCATGTGTCATATTATTATTTATAAATCCTACTCTCGTAATATGTATGTAGTATGAGTGTGTATGAAGTCGAGTTGCTCACTCTCACAATTAATATGGCATGGTATGTTGATTCAATTCATCTGTCTGATGATGCAAAAAGAACTGACTATTTTTAATAAGGACCTGAGAGACAGATTATGTTTCTGTCGCTTTCTATTTGGTTCACCCCTCGTGATTATGCTCATGCTGTGTTGTGTGTCGCTATTATTCCTTGTAATGCTGCCCATTGTTAGTCCCACAACGTGTCTCTGTACTTACACCGAATTTATATTATATAAAGTAGGTATGTCTTATGTGTAGTAGGTATGGCATATTATATTAGTGTGTAGTGTAGTGTACCTCACCTTTCCAATAGTAGGACCATGTGTTTTGTATGCTACGTCTATTTCCATTACTATCTTTATGCGTATCTAGTCAACGTCTCTGTTTTGTCATCGTTCCTATCAAGACTAGATTATGTCACTTATTATTAAATACGGCGAACTTCGCGTGTGTGCATCTTCCATATTATTCCATTCTGTATTCCAGTCTCTAGTATTCTATTCCATGCCACCATTAGTAACTAAATAGCACACATAGCTTCTACAATGAGCTTTGTTTGTATGCATACTGTACTTATACTACACATACACACTGTTATTACACTCTCTGCGATTGCAGTTGCAACCTACCTAGGTAGTACATAAAATAGAATACCCACTAACAAACCTTAGAATACCCGGCAAGACCACGTTACTTTACTACATTCATTATTTACACTCATACCTAGAAGAGATCTACCACACGACACACAGCGTGCCAAATGACTTGAAACCCAAAAGGTTTGTGTTTGTAACTTTCATACTATATATACAGTGAATTATGTACTTCATTCCTTGTTGTACTTATTACGTGTAAAGTAAACTTAGTTCCTATACTATAGTTACTTATGTTTATAAAACACATTAGAGCATTCATACAAGCTATAAAACATGTGCCATGCACCCTCATCATCAACCTTTACCGTACATAACCTATTAAATATACCAATACCTACCATTGAAATTCGTCTGCTGCCATTTCCATTGTATTCTTATAATGTACTTGTGGCAGACGAATACTAAAGTACCTTCCATTCGTACACAGGCAATGAATGTCTGTGGATGAAGTGAAATTAGAACCTTAAACGAAAAGGTAAACGCAGCTAAATTGATATGTCCATCTTTATATTTTCTCAACCTATTTATAACAGAGTTCTACTAACAATAAGCCAAGTCCTTGTCATCTTATACAGAATAGGTAGCTACATATAAGTTGTTAAGGAAAGTATTTAGTATTTATAATACACCCAGATGTACATACATTAAACATTACAAACTGAACTGTACTATTATAATGCGTGGGCCTTCAGAAATGTAGTTAGTATACCTAGGTATAATATTATAACGACTGTACTAGGCCGTATTTAGAATTCCATTTCGGAGGGGGTAAAATACCAACATGATGCTCAATAGTGTCTGTTATCTCGCGTAGCACAAATTTTTTTAGCTATTTTAGCCCGAAATAAATCTAAAATGCATTAAATTCGCGATCGAATAATTTTCCACGTTTTTGGTAAGATAACCTATTTTTTCCGATTTCGGGGGGAGCAATTGCCCCCTTTGTCCCCTCTAAATACAGCCTTGCGACTGTAATATGTATCTGCTAGGTATATAATACTGGATCTGTATTTTAAGAATAACGTTACTAATAAAGTGAATTAGGCATGTCTTTGTGTTAGTATAGGCAAAGTGGTATGTCAGGGTGCGGCAAATATGTTTCAGAAAGATAGACAGGAGAATGAATCCCGGGTTCTATTCGGATGATATATAACGTCTGTACTATGCATTCATCTTACTTTCTATAGCTACTTTCATATATTGCTTGCATAATATAGTAGCTGGATGCATGTGGTTTGCATTAATGGTAATTTGACTATGGTTTGTGTGGAATTCGGTGGAATATACTTACATACATATATCTGTGTAGAGCAATGCTATACATATTACATATAAGTTTAGTACTATTAGTATTTGAGTGTATTAGTATTAGACATTAGAGTATGAAGAAAGAGAGAGAGAAGGAAATGAGACGACGCGCATCACGCAAAACATAACAAAGGCATCGTAGGATGGATGGTAGAGTGAAATGTTGAGGAAGACCAATGTAAAGTCATGGAACACAGCTAGTAATTTATATTGAGTCTTAAAAACTACAAGATATATTATAAGGTATATACATAGGGACAAATATTATTGGTAGTTGCTGCATGGTGTAATGGTAGCTAAACAACACACAGGACTGCACTGCACTATGTAGTATAGGGACTACATAAAAGTATAGGAAGAAAATAAAGATTGGGATTTAGCAAGCTAAATAAATGGTGAAGGTGGAGATGGAGACGAGAGAAGACTTTGAAATATTGCCTGTACTTGACAGCAGACGTACAACTATTCAACCATAAGTAAAGTAAATGACCGAAAAGCTAATACTAGACGAGCATTTCTTCCCGACGGTTATATAGATGTGGAATGAGCCATTCAACGCAATGCTAATGTTGCTTATTTGCCATATTAGCTATACAAAGCATAATGTGTGGTGTTCCGAGTCAGAGCATGTAGAAAGAATGGATTCCTTGCAACCAGCCACTAAAAGATTTGAGTATACAGATACAGTCAAAGAGTTGACGACAATTGCATTTGCAATGTATGTATGTATAGGTATGTATGTATGTAGTTTTAGTGTTATTATTAGTGTACAAATACTCTAGGTAGTATTAGATTAGGTACAAAACAAACTACAACTTGTGGTATGGATTGCATTGGTTTGTATAAAGGAAAGGAAGTGTGGTGTAATGGAGAGAATGAGAGTGGAAGAAGTATGTTGGGATTGGGAGTGAAAATGTTTTTGTGAGTAAGAATCGGAAGAGTGTATTTCACTGATTAGAGTTGTAGTTTTGAGTTTAATGTTGTGTTGGTTTGTAGTTGTAGGTAGTTTTGGGTTTGGTTTGGTCTTTGGTGACACTGTAGTGTTGTTGAGTAGATAGCATTGTTCCTCTGTACATAAAACGAGTCTAATGAGTGATTTATTTATGTGAGTTTATGTTGTAATGTCACTTGACTGCGTAGGTTTATTTGGGAAGATTATAGTGGTATGTAGTAGACTTAGTATTATTATTATTACTACAGTAGTACTCCTACTAATGTTTGTGTCATGAATGTGTTCATGGTGTGTGTGTGTGTTGTGTTGGCCTTGTCTTGTCTACTACTGAACTGTGTAGTGCCAAAGAAAGAGAGAATAATATAGGCAGGGCAAATGTCGCGAATGAAATGAAAGGATACAAATACTCGAATTATAAGTTTATACTGCATTAACAGCTAATTACACGAATTAAATGCGGACATTTGATAAACAATTTATAGAGAGGGAGATATAGCTAATGTATTTATGTGGAGCGTAGAGAAAAGAGAATTAAATGAATTGAAATAATTCATTCGTATAGTAAACTCATGTTTTTCATGTTGTTTTGGTTTTTCTTGATTTACAGAGTACTGTGACGCTACACCATATTGGAGCACTGGCACAGTTGAAAGCTGATGGAAACCTATTTGCGTATTCTGTGTCCACAGAAAATCCCGATGATTTGATTCTCTACCACAGTCAGGGGAATGCGACCATGGACTTTCTCCTCGATGGTGATGGTAAGTTAATAATAATAGCCTCTGCCACATTTTATGAGATTCGTTTTGTTCACATTATTATTAGCAATACACATACAATACAAAATACATACATACACAGTATATATACTATAGCTATATACTACATACTAAATACATACCTCAAGTCCATTACGTAAGTAATGCCTCTGTTAACTGTATATAAAAGTAAAAGCGTAAAGCTGGACTGAGTGTGTGCATTTGCTACAGAATTTTAAGCTGGTACTAGTGCATAGAGTACCTAGGTAAACGTTATTCTTATTTATTAAGGTATTATTTCCTCAATTGCAATTTCGTGGTAATGATTATGTGCTATAAATGTGGAAATTATAAATAAATGAAAGTAAGATAAATGATAAGATGTGTAAGTACGAAATGAAGGTTGAAGTTGAACTTTAATGCTGCCATAAATTCCTGTAAGATTGCTTTTGCTCTACTCATGTCAAGAGTCTCAAGTTGCACTGCAATGAACTGGATTCAAGTGGGCAAAGAAGTGCTTGTACTACAGTGTGTGCTAGTATGTATAACTATAAATTATATTTATTTTATTCCCATATCTACCAAATACCTAGAAACTCAACTCAACTCAACTTAAGTCAGAAAGTAGAGTAAACAGTTGCTTCGTACTAGTAGTATGTGTATGTACATGTAAAATGTGTGTGTACTTGAGTGCTAGTGCAGTAATATGTTCAAAGAAAAGTGCAAAGGTCAGCAAAAAACTACTGTAAGTATTATTGCTAATGTAAGTGTTAATGTAGTCTATGTAATATGTGCGCTCTTTTCTGTGTGTGTGCGAACATTCGCAGAAGAAGTTCATTTAACACTGGAAATAGCCTATAATCATATAATCCTACAAGAACTACGAACTATGCACTCGTTATATCATACAGTTGTTGTAGGTGTGTGCAAAAACATGTAGGAGTAAGTTAAACTGTGCAAACTTGTGAATAGCAGATTCTAGCAATCTTTTAGTACAACCAAAACCAGTGTATTCAACACACAGTTACATACAGTAGTTACACAGATATTACATTTATGTGTAATATTGTATAAGAGATATTCATAATACAGTTGTGTGAGTGTTCTGTGTGGAATAATGTACTGTGTAAAAACTGTATGTGTGTGTGTATGTATAGCTTATACTAATAAAAGTTTCTTCTGAGTATTTCTATGTTTACGTTTTCCCTTAGGATATTTTTCAAGTGTCATTTCCGCAATGTATAAATGGTTTAATCTGAGAGTACTAGAAATTATCGGTGTGTGCATGTTTCAAATGAGGAAATTGCGTGCGTGGAACACATTCGTAATAAATTGCAGTCATTTCGGAAAGGTATTCAAGTCAAGTCAGTTGCTCATGTTATGTTATGTTAAAACTTATGTAAAGAAAACACTCATAGTGTAAGGTTTGCATATTATGTGCATACTCCCATGTATGTTCATTGTACATATACATCACAATCGGGTGTGTATAATAATAACAAACCTAAAATTCGGTCGGATTGTAGTATGTTGTATAGTATAGCTAGTTGCATGTGTACATTTATTATTTTTGTTGGCTAGTTAAGGCGTTTCGTTTAACTATTAAAAGTAAAACCTATTTGACTTGGTTTTGACTGAATGATTGTGTATGTGACCTGACTCTATACGTAAACTGTTTACAAATTTAATAAGTATTATGCAGCACAAAGTGTAATACGCAGTGACGGGATTTTCCTTTAAATTATACGTCTTTTAGTAACACGTAAATACAATGATTCTACCACCAAACTATTGTACTCATGTTACACAAACAAGTTGCTTGCAAATTCACATCTATGAAAGAAATCTTGCAAAAATAGAATTCACAATCCGCCCAAATAATAGTTCAAAGGAAAAATTTTAGTCAAACTAAAATTTGAAACTCTATGCAAAATCAAGTAGCATTGTGGTAACGATGATCATCTTTCAGTTACCTATGCAAAAGATTTAATGTTGACTGTGCTATAGTTTGTGAATTGAGCAGGGTTTAATTTTCGTCCATATCCACAGAGAATATATTATGTAGGTAGCCAACTACTTATTCAGTTACACTGCCTGTTGTAGAGAAAATACATAACATAAATGCTCCATAGTTATATTTAATATTTAATAATGTTAGGGGACTCTGGAAAAGGTAATTTTCCTCCATTATGTAACAGTATACAACTTAATGACCTATATACTACATACATTAATACTGAAACTCTGGAACGAAAAGTATATGATGTTTATACATATATACAGGTATCAAGTTTCAACCTGTGCGTTGGCAGAGACTACATAATACATAGAGAGACTCCATTATACAACACAAGCCTCACACACAATCAGTGAATTCTCTGTGCATATGTTATACAAGATATAACTCGCACTTGATTCTCCAGAAGTTGCATGGAGATGAGAATTCTTTTACCTTCCTATAATACATCATATAGCTTTTAACAAAAGTTAGTATTAAATCCTGAGAGTAATGTTATGACATTGCATATTTATGTGTATTTGTATGCAATGTGTATAATAAGTGTAAAGAGATTACGACATGATGGCATGACGAGAGAGAGTAAAGAAGGGAGAGCTGTATAGCTGGAGACAGAAAGAGTAAAATACAGCAGCAGGTATAAAAGAACATATATGTAATGTATAAAGCCAACTTCCGTTGCATGACATAAACCAAGCAAAGTGAAGAACAAGTGAAGGAGTTATTCGGAGAAGTCGCAAGAATAAAGCAAGGAGGAAGAAGAAGAAGAAGCCCGACTTTGTTTCATTATAGCTTGTAAGAAGTGGACCTGATTATGAATTCATGAGGTGCAGAGTGAATACATCAACTAAAGTGCAACTAAAGTCGACTTCCTATGTAGTGCTTACAAAGTAGTGCTAATGTGATATACATTGGACTCTATAACCACCACATATTCATCATCGCTTCCTCACCTTACCTTGTCTTACCTTGCCCTACCTGCCTGGTGTCACATACTACATGATTTTACATGCTGTGAATATTCTATGGAACATTATTATCACTTGTAGTATCATTATACATATTATGTAGGTACACACAGTGTATCACATTTTACATTTAAAGCATATCTAGTGTGTAGATAATGTCAGTATTTGTATCTGTAGTGTGTATGTGATAAAAGAAGTATTGTAGCGTTGTAAAATGACCGACTTTCATCATTTATTGCGTTGGTTGTTTTGTAGGTGAAAATGGAGGTTCGTCCCGAGAAAGTATTACAAACCTTTTGGACGAAGGACTTGGCACGTCTCTGGATGGGACGGATGAGATCTCTTCCTCTATTCATTCGACATTAGGACGAAACGACTCGGGTGAGTATTTTTTACTGAAGGAGTTTTATCAGACGTGAGATCTCCATCTATTATTCTTCCTTCCTCTTACTTACAACATCCCCTCTGGGGGAGCAAAGCTCCCGGCTCAGTTTCTTCTACACACTACACGGCCTTCTTTCCACCTCGTACACATATTTCTCTCTCTTTTTCTTCCTGGGACATGAAATGGAAGTGGGGGAGTTGAATAATAGACTCAAACTTAACCATCATTTGTATATATGCATTGAACAACCTAAACTCTACTAGTAGTACACTCCACACAACACACACTCACACATATTGTTGTGTAATAGCAATACACTACAATCTCACACGACAATTTACACAAGGCAGTCCTAATAAAAATTGTGTGTAGTATTCTGTATGTATATAGCACTTATCACATGCATACAATACACGAATAAACCTTTCTACTACTTTAGTACATACATACAACAGCAAGGAAAAGGAGATGAGATAGAGTTGTATTGTTTGTGTGTGAGTTGTATTTGTGGCACATAGTAGTAGATTCTATTTGTACATGCTACATTCATGTGTGTGAGGGAAGAGATCGTAAGTATATCTGATGCTATAATCTCTTTAGTGTTATTTTCGTCTCTTCCGTACATTACATAGTGCATTATAGTACCATTAGAGTCCATTGTATTGTATTATTATTGCATTGCATCTAACTCTTCAACTTGAAATGAAATTAAACGAGACTGTCTATTCGTCTATTGTGCTCTCTATAGCACACATCCACGTTAAATAAATACATGAGTAGGTCGATATTCCTACAAACACTTTTTCCTACACGTAACTATGTTATACATGTAGTATATATACATACATACTAGCTATGTATGTATCAAAGATTCAATTTTTCATGTTTTTGTACAGAACAGAGTTTAAGTTTAGGTACTCTTGGTAGTGTATGAATTGTAGCTACCTGCTACCTATTTAATACACGTATGTATGTAATGTTTGCTAACCAATACATATGTATGTATGTATGTATGTATGTATATATGGGACATGTACATGAGACATCATAAAGGGTAGGTAGGTACTTATATAAATATTTACACATTAGAGTGAATTGCAAAGTTCATAATAGTCTTCAACTACTCTGTGCGTCGTTACTTACAATTCTGTCTCTTATATTTTCTCTCATCATTTTTTACTCTTTCAAAGAGTAGCAGGATTTATTTAGCAAACTTTCATCATTATGCACAAAAATTCGTAGTAGAACATTCGGTCATACACACACAGGTGTACGGAGTCCAGGTATACACTCTATATGATCTGAATTTAAATAAATTCTAGTTTGTGACGAAAGCTATTTGACAAGAAAAACCTATTAGTGACTTAGTATTAATAAAACAAGTCCAATTAAATAAAATAAGGTCATACAAGTTGTTATTAATTGCTACTTGCAAATAATGACTACTTAGAAATAAATGTAGGATTTTTCTTTTTGTAAATGGAACAATCGAACAATATACCAAAGCGTAAAGCACACTTATTAAAATTACATTCCTGGTTTGTATTGACCAACAGATTGAGTATAGATGAAGCCTCTACATACGAACGTGCTATTATTGCTTCCATTTTTACAGTCTGACAATTTGAGTTGAAGGGAAAATTGGCGGATGCTTTCTGGAGGGATACATTATGTACTATTAGTATTGGTATACATACGTGCATATGAATGAAGCTAAAAGCCTGTGTTTGAGAACCTACATGTCATTCGCACTAGCCAGAATTGCCTGTAGTCAAATAGTTGAGATTTTAATATGGTGGATGTTACATGGAGAGCTAAAATTGTAGATGTGAAATGAAGGAGAGAGGGGAGTACAAATAACATCGTCGTGAATGAACTTTGTGAGCATATTATACTTTTCAAACTGTGCATTCTACTTTGGCTCATTTGATTTGCTGTTTGTCGCGTTGTTGAGAGAAACTTTGATGCAAAGAGACTTTGCTTGTTGAGCCTACGCAATAATTCCTCATAACTTGATTTCATATTTGTGTTCCATAACTCAATTTGTGAATCATGTCTCATCTCATCACGTCTCAGTTGATTTGTAATTTAAACAGTTTTTCATGTTATTATGTGCCATCATGATGGCACACTACACTCTACTTGAGTTTCTGTTGTGTCTCTGTATATACAAACACATTCATGTTTCTCTCTCTCTACAATTGTACTTTGTCCTCATACATTATATTAACTTTAATAGAGGCATGTACCATTGAAAATCAACTCTGCAAATAAAAGCATTTATAAATACGTTGCTTTTGTAAACTAAGGGTTACTTAACTGACTAAATATTAGATGATGCATAATAAAATCTCATTTTCCCTCCACTTGTCCTATGTAGTACTACATCCTAGCTCCTACATTTATATTGCAGGAAGTTGTGAAAGTATTCTACAGTATAAATATAAATATATAAACTTACTTGACTGTTGTGCTCATTACATAGAAACGCTTATCTCTCTAGAGAGCTGTTTCGTAATATTTGCATACCTATCTTCTCCTGCCATACACACTACATCCTTTGACTACACAATGCTTACATTACACATTGCATTGCAATACTGCTTTTACTATAAAATACTAGTAAAACAGACCCAACTCACAAAACTACTCCACTTGTATTTCTATTATGTGTATTGTACTGTGCTGGAGTTTAATACGAGAGAGAGTCAGAAAGAGAGAGAGAGAAAGGGAGGACTGGAATCATAAGGAAGAAATGGTTATTGCTAAAAGGATATTAAACTATTAAGCTAAACAAGCGGTTCAGTTTCAGTTGAGTCAGATATTTCGTTATTGCTTATCATTACGAATATGTGTGTGTTCGAGTGTATTATATACAATATTATTTAACAGTGTATTATTTTATATTATGCTTCTATAGTTTTCTTGTTGACTTTCCTTACAACTACATTTACATACATACAACAAAAGCGAGAGATACTACTACGGCTAAGTATATTATATCAAGTATACAGCACTTGTTCTGCTTACTTAATACTAGTTTAGTTTGACTACATACGCTACCTAATTGTGAGGGAGTTGTATTTGTTTTGGTTATAGATACACTCTAAACTCTATCTTTAATTCTGCATAGTAAATGCATTGTATACAATAGGTACATGTGTTGTTTTCATTTCACTTATTAAAGTTATTGCTATAATGCTACTTGTATAAAGTAAGGAACTATATACCCTCGCCTTGCATACTTTAAGAACGAATAAACGCCAATATTCTATGCTACGAAGTGTACGAAGCAAAGTTGAATTAAAGAAAGTATCCTACATATTATTATAAAGTTTTTAGCCAAGAGCCATCACAATAGAAATGGGATGGCAATGGGGTGTAATTATAGATATGTGAATGCGACTTGAAGTTGTAGATTATTTTGTCTCATAAAAACAAGAAAGAGAGTTGAATTATAAACTACTTCATTACTTCCTATACTAAATCTTGTAGTTTGTATATCTACATAGATAAACCTACAAAAAACTGTGTTTCGTGTAACTATAAGCACTGCATGTGCTCTGGCTGACTTATTTTTTGTGTTCCTACACCTTACAATGTTACAATAGCATATATTGCCCTATAGCTCTGTACAATAGTAAGTAGTCTAGGAGTTTGATCTGATGAAACTAAAATTGTACTTGTTCTACTAGCAAAAAACTCTAGTTGCTTGCTATACGTTTAGTATACATGGTACAGTGTTAGAGAGTACAAATGCAGTTATAATAGCTGTTTGTCCGTTTTTGTAACCATTTCATTTCCATTTACTCTTTACACAGTTGTATTGTGTTGTTGGTCTCTAAGATTTCTATACCCTTGCTCTGTCTAACATCTAATGTTCACAGCATAAAGTGGCCTTGAGCTTTAAGTAAAACGAAAATTGGGTTTATTTAGTCGCACTTGTATATAAATATATACACTCCTGGTGTGCACTCATGTATTATATACAATAAACTGAGTGTAATAAAACAGTAAAACATTCTTAGAGATGAAGGGAAGTTGTGTGTTAACATTTGTACCTTACAATAATGCCACAGTGACTCACCAATTATAAATAATAGCAAGTGAAACATGGTAATACCTAAGATGAAAGGGGAAAACTAACTTTCTGAAACATGAATGTAGGTACATAGATATATAATAATTGTACAAACAAGTATATAGTACAGTAGGGTTAGGTATGTAAGGTAAAATTTTAGAGATGAAAATAATGACAGGAGCAAAGCATACAGGAGGTACGGAAGTCAGATGGTTGTAAGGCAATAAGTAAGGAAATGTCAGTGTTTATTGTTTCTCATGCTGGAGTCTGAGATGGGAGACTTGAGGTAACTGGTGCAGTTGTAGGGAAAGAATAAAAATGTCTAAGGACATTAATAGACATGCGAGACATTATCATGAGACACGGCAAAAACTCTTTCAAACTATATAAATACTTGCACATTACTAACTCACAGTGTATATTCATTGAAACACAATGTTTTGAATAGGAGTATGCATACAGGAATGCGGAGTTACATAAAATGCCACACTGTTGGTGATAAATGGTTCGTTTTAATTAAGATCGGGATTAGTACAGACGACATCTCTTCTCTACTTAGACGAAAACCGAGTCATACAATTTTTGTTCATTGACAGCTTAACTGAAAGCTGCCAAGGATCTTTCTCAATGGTTCTACCATAATATTATTCCAGTCTCCCAACATCTATATATACCTACCACATATTTTCCTACCTATTTAACTAATATACATTTACAGAATATACTTTTTCACACCATCAAAAAGTATACACCATACATAGCTCTCTGTATACACACTATCATCATTTTTCCCTTGCTTTCTCTTTCTTTGTAGTAAATATTAAAATTAATGCACCACTTTTCAAAGCGATACACTTAAACAAACTGTACCTCCTATCATGGTTCGGAATAATACGTGTTATCAATGATATGTAGCGTTTAGTAAATATTTGTATCCAATCGCCCACTATTAAGAAGTGGACTGTGTGGATTGTTTTATTTTTACAGTTCTTGTAAACAACAATTAGGTATATATACATTAAACGTGTTCTAAGAGTGAACTGCGGAATGACAGCAAATGTATTTAAGTCTGTGTTTGATCTTGAGAAAATATTTAGTGTCATGCCAAAGAAGAGCAAAGTGCAGACTACAAACAAGGCCACACTCATTTCATAGTGTAGTTTGAGTAGATACACCATATGTATTTAGGCACCTAAGTATATGTATAATACTTAAATATATTCGTAGACAGAGAGAGAGAGAACATGAATGTACTAGACGTAATATTAGACACGATGTGATGTGGTGTTGCCCCATGATAAGTTATTAGTGGAGTTTGTAAGAAAGAAAGACGGAGGAATAACGGAGGAAATGAATAGATGCTAATAATGATGATACGATAGAGAGAATAATGATAAGGTTCACTTGACTTGTCGGTGTAGTAATGCATGATATGTGTCTATGTGTGTGTATAGGTGGACATAGTTTATATATAGTTGTGTAAAGTGCATGAAGTGAAATAGTAAAGTGTTTAAAGAAGGTTGGCTGGAGCGTCGACTGTGAGTAGAGACTTGGCTTGGGTTTTAAGTGGACGACTTGAATGGAATTGAACGAATCCTCTTGTTTGATAGAGGAAGTGCCTTGGAACAAAGTACACAAACTGGTGTGCTGTATGATTGAAGTGGACCCTTCACTTCTTCGGGCTCTACTCCAATCCAATTCAACCCAACCCACTCAAATGATTGTATGCCAGCAAGTCATGCCATCCCATGCCATACCACCACTCTTCAATGTCAATAGTCAATAAACCCGCGAGGCAATTTAATAAATGCGTCTCATCATCTCAGACTTTATTCAACTTATGATTAAGAACCCGAATTCACTCTTTTCTCAGCTTTGTTCAAGAAATTATAATGAGATTCCAGCAAATCCGATAACGGATTTACTTTACTCCATCCTTATGCAGTATATACTATGCTAATACATACATTCATTTCCAGTTAGGTATTCGTTAGAAGAGAATCCTAGATCTACAATTTCTATGGAAGAAATATATTAATACACATAAGATATTTTTAGATTCGTCATTGAATAATTTAATTAACTTGTTTAGAGGAATGAAGGAATGTTGCATAAAAGATGATGTTGGAATCAAATCTACATGATTTACTTCCGAATTCAGTTTGTATGACTTTGCAACACTCTTTAGTCTGATGATTCTATAATTCAAAGCTAAAAACGAATCAGCATCTATCTACAAACTACTCACAATAAGTCTGGGACTGCTAATGGTACAGTAAGTGACTAAAGTAAAAATGGAGTTAGTGAAAAGCTGACATGCAGTCAAAGTGTATTTGTATGTTGTAGTGTAATAAAAGTGAAAAGTAAAGGGAGGTCACGGCCGATTTATTATGTTGATGAGATTGTCATTTTTTATGTAACTTTGTTCCGTTCAAACGGAAAAGTAGAGTGGAGAATGAATACTTCACCTACATTACATTTCTCTGTGGCTAAAATTAGTTTGTCAACTAATGTTCTGCGTGTGCACTCCATGTTGATCTCCCACAATCATACTGACACTATTCTCAATTCTCAATCCTATATACACACACTAATACTTAATAAACATCTAAATACCTCATTTCTCATACAAAAGTAAAATATTGTTGCATTTTTCGTTCGTATCTACTTGTATAGATTATAATATTATTATGTACATTTAGTAGGTACTATTAACAATAATGCAAGGTACGTATTAGGTGTATAGTACATGTAATGTGTACGTATTTATTCTCCTGTACATTATTTAATGAGATTTGCTTGAATAGGGATTCCGAATTAGTTTATCCGAAATTCTACATGAGTATATAGGTATATACTAATACATTTACAACGATAGTATCTTATCTTTCTTTGTTTGGCTCAGTTTGTCAGATTGGCTGTGTGAGTTGCACCACGACTCTGTAATTCAGATGAATTCAGAACACTGTTGTTACTGATGCTGCATTTACTTTACACTTTGTGTGTTTTATCTGTAAACCAAGCGGCACAGTAGCAGTGGGCCTACAAACTCTCGTCTATCTTCATTATGCGTGTACCAAATCTCTATTACACATACGAGTACAAATATATCACTACACACAAACCTATACAAGTTTAGGTATAAGTATGTTGTACATAAGGATACAATACAATAGGGATATGTAGTGGGTATATTAGAGTTACATAAATAAATGCATTAGTGAGTGCAGAGTGTAAAGTGTGATAGTGGTAGTAGTGTGATGTTGTATAATGTGTGTCTGTTTGTTCGTATTCAGTGTAGGGTGAAAAGGGTCGACTAAACAACACAGTGTACTACACTACTAGATGCAATAATACACATTGATCGTCATAGAAAATATGGCAGTGATATCTAGGGGTAATTGTATATAGAATTGGCCAATGCGTTCGCAATCAATCCGACTCCCTTGTCTTGTGCTGTCATATTTCCATTTCCTCATTAAAATATTTTGATTATGAACAAAAGGTTTGCTGTCAGCTGTTGGCCTGACTGTAATCTATGATAAATACATGACCCTTTGAGAGAGACACGTCAAGTAAAAGTATTGGAAGCCATTCAGAAATCCTGTTAGTGAGCTACACTGCATTTTTAGTAGAGCAATTGTGTTAGATGCATATACATACATAGATCTGTATATCATGCTGTTGCAATCACTGCGTGCATTTAGTACTAGAAGCATAGAACTTTACATAGGTACTTTTATAGTGGAGATATGTATTGAAGTGACACTCACATTAGAATCGTGAAAAGAATGGAGTGTGTGTGTGTCGCATTGCTTGACAACTGTGTGAATGTAAGCTAAAGCTTTGAACTTAAATTTTGTTGACTTTAGAATTGGCTTGAGCTATGCCACCATACGACACTGAGTTTCCTTAATGTATTTTTATAGAGTTTACTACTGTAGTCCCATATGGTTCATGCTTTTCATAATTAAACCCAGTCAGACTGCACGGTTTTACTTTTGCATGGTGTGCTATGTGTTTACTTAAATACATACAGGCAGTTGATACAAGTTGATATAGAAATTGTGTTGTGCTCAAGGAAATAAGCAAGTTAAAAGTTTCAAGAAGATTAAATGTTAGTGTAAGAAGAAAATTGATGAAGATTTCGTGACAAATTATTTTAGTTTTCTGTTTCTTCCCTTGTCATTTCTTAATGAATGAACTCTGCAAATGTGCACAGTTAGTCTGGTAGTAAAGCACTACACAAATAAATATCGTATAGGACTACCTTGTAGAAACTATTACAATTTTACTCGATATATTGTAAGTGAATTGTGTATAGGGATGTAGTAGAATGATATATGGATGAATGTTGAAAAAGAAGTTTGTTATCAATGTTTCATGCAGTAATTGACAATAAAAAAGCTTAGAAAATAGAAAGATTTGGAAAGAGATAGTTAAGCATAAATATTGTGTAAGGATTCTCTAAAGTTTTGTATGGGTATTTGGAAAGGAGTATTGTAGTGGAGGAAGAAGTACCTAAAATACCTTTTACACAAAACTATGGATTACAGAAATGTAGACTACATAAAACATTGCAATTTTAGCCAGGAGAGCAACTCATTTCATTGATTGCATTTGCATTGATAAAAGTTTTTTCCTTTCATACATTACACATGTATTCATTCTTTCTCTTCTAAGGTTGAAGTGAACTTTACAAGAACCTTTTTCCCTCTTTTTTCCCATCTGTAAGTTATGTATGAATTGCATTATTGCAAATTGTACCACTTTCGTATTCTATTCCAGACTTCATATATTTTCCATTTTGCGAGTTAACTTAGGTAAGTTGTCTTTCTGTCACTGTACAACCTTGGTGTATTTGAGCATTTTCCATATTGATGATGAGGGTTTTACTTATTGTTAGCAGTAATAGCATTCACTGCATTCAGTGCATTCGTTTTGGGGATTCTATTCAGAACCATTTTTCCAGTTGCATGAGTTTGTGAATGAGGGCAAAATCAGAATCCGTTCTTTAACAAAGTTCAATTCTCTTCCATTTTCCCCCTCATCTCTCCCAGGTTTCGTATTCTGCTGTGAAATAAACCAAATTACATGATAGCCTTTCTTTCTCCTTTCGTACATACGATTTTCCACTAACCATCACCACAATACTACTACTACTACTACTACTAGTAGGTAAATACATACTGTCTTTCATACCAATAATATCTTATACACACTATACATAATACGTATAGCATGGCACATTATTGCATTGTGTGTAGTTTCCTAAAGCTATTGATTTTTCCATTAGTGTGAAAAAAATAATAGGAAAAAGATCTTCTTTCTCGTTGCCATTCTCTCTTTTTCGTACTGTCTCTCTCTCTCTCTACGTTCACTCTCGTAGAAAGTTCTGCGTTAAATGCTTTAATGGCCAAAAAATTATTTCTTCTTGTTTTTTACTAACGACTAATGGAGTGGATCTTCCCATCATCCATCCCATTCCTGAAAGAACTCAAATAACCAAGTTAACTCATCTATCTCGATACTATATAGCACACAACAAAGACACACACACAAACACACACATGGCAGCTTCCTAAAATATATGTACCTAGGTATAATATCTATGAATATTTATCTATGTGTGCATTAGCGTAGTAGAGTAGCAACATGTAAACGCAGTTCTAACATGATTTAAGACATGTATCTCTCCAAGACATGAATGAATGAATGAATGAATGAGTAGACGAAGAAGAAGAAAGTCTAGTTTCGTGTAGTCAACTTGATGACGGACTTCTTTTTCGTTCCCACTTGCAGAAAGAGATGAACAGACACATAAATAATGAGTACAAGACGTACAGCAGATAATAATCCTTACATAACACATATGCCACTACATATGTCATAGAACTACATACATACATACATAGCTACCAAAATATGAAATAGAAATAGAAATCTTATATTTCTTATGAGACACTACACATACTACACTTTACATTGCTACAGGCTACATGCACATTATGTATACTAAATGAGTAACACAAATTTAAAGTTAGTTTGCACTACAGACACACATGCACACTGCATGAATGTCTATAATTTAGTTATAAAGCTACACTAACGTCACCATTGTGAATACAACCATTCAAACTTTTATTAAATAGCTATACTGTGTATCTGTATATACATGTACACTCTTTTGAGAGAGTGAGAGATACACACACAGATAGCTACATACACATAGGTAGTAGTTGTAGACTTCTTACTTTGCAATATCTCACATTAGAGCATGAAGGAATAAAATGGCAAAACTTTTTTGATATTAGTTTAAGTAAGGATGTTCATGGCATACACATAAAACGCACATTGAAAAAGACTTTCTTCTTCTGGTTACGTGTTGCAATAAGTGTTTTTATGTAACGCTTTAGCTACCTACTGTTGAGTAGCAAAATGCAAAATGTGAGATGATGTCATATTATTATAAAGTCTGTTGGAAGAAGAAGACATGCTTCATGTACAGAACGCTTGTCGTTTGTTCATCGTATGAACATTTGCATAGCATTATGTAACAATATTTTACTAGTACTAGGATAGGAAGTGGTTACATAGAATATATTATTATATATGTAGCTAGTACAACTAGTAAAAGTGTGTGTGTACGAAAGGGAGAGAGACTTTAAGATACATGGTTGAGAAAAATGTAGGTCAAACGCTTCTGTGGTTTCGGTTGGCAGCAGGTGATGATGTTGGCTGACTGACTCTACTCTCTGGCAACGAGAAAGGAACCATTCTGCTTTCCTATCCTTAATTATAAAAGCATTTGTGGTGTTTTTCCACGAACGAAGAATATTACAAATATGTATACTCTATGGCCTGCCTGTAGTTGTGCTAGTGTAGTCGTTGTAGGATGTAGTTAGCGATTTTCTCGAGGTTTTCCTCGCCTTCCTATCCTTTCGTGCGAAATGCTTGAATTTTGGGGTGAGTTGATGAGGGAGACGTGCTTCTCTCAAACTCTCTTCGTTAAGTTAGTTAAGTCGATGCAGATATCTGTTCACAATGAATAGCTTGTGTTCTCCTTCTCCAGTCTACAGAAAAGTCAAGTGAAATCGCTGACTGTCAAGTACTGCTTGTACACACACCACACTTCTACTATTACCATCCTGTCCTTTAGCACTATCTTTCTTTCTTCCCATATATTGCTATTCAATACTTTCCTCCGAGTCGTGTGGTGAAACTTTCAGAATTGCGAAACACCATTTTAAGCTTCAATGCCAAAGCACTAAGTAAATGATGGAACTATTTCTATTGTACCTCTTTCTCTATAAAATCCGGACATTTTAACGCAATAGACACTTCAACGAAACATTTTACATCGCAACCTATTCTTAATATTCATAGGTTTTAATTTGCAAAATGATGAATTACTTTGTTGCAATATAACCCATTCATTTGTATAAACAAATATTTTTTGCATGCTGCAGATATGTGTAAATTGATAATTTGTTTAATACTTTGGGTTTGTATGATGATAAAAATGATGATGGAAACCCTGATGGTCATTGTTAATCTGTATAAATTTTTCAATAATTGTTGAACCTAAAGTATTTTCTCTTAAATGATTTATAAGTTAACATAGAAATAAAAATCGTTGAATATTACTTTCGTTGAAACGTGCTTTTCGTACGAAATCCGTGGATTCTTTTATAGAACACGCATATTGTAGTTTGCAGTACCTACTACAAAGGTACTTTGCTTGGTATGGTAGGCAAGACATACACTATTCAGATTATTCAATAGTTTAAGTTTGTTATTAGATTTACGTTTAAGTTGATAATGTCCTTTTCTTACGAGTTTGTATACGAGGCAGTGGGAAGATATAAAAATATCTCATGTATTGCCCTCCTACATATACTACTAACTAACTAAACACTAAAGGTAGTAGAATATATAAGTCGTGAAGTCTGGGTCGAGATTGCTCGTAAGTTTGAAGTTGTTCTTATGCAAAACTGTTGGATGGATTAGAAAGGTTTACTCTTTGCATTCATTAAGGAGACTAGAAGTTGAGCTGGGAGCTGCACAGACTGGTGCAGCTCCGCACTTACTAGCCCATTTGCGATAAAGTCGTAATTGCTCTGATGTTGACGAACTAATGACTCAGTCATGCAGAAAATCTAGTGAGCAAATGAGAGTCCAAATGAGCCGAATTAAAAGAGTTCTTTTAATTGGGTGCATGTAGTAAACGCTCATCGCTCTTAACTTTAGCCTTCTATAGCTTGTATGCACACATAGTACACTAAACAAACATATAGCTCTACTATGTATGTACATAAAGTACAGTACAGGTGAGTATCAAAAGTAATGTATTTCACAAACCTCACTAATAACAGCCCCTCTCAAAGAGAGAACGAGAGAAAGAGATGGTATCCCTGATAGTATTTTAAGATGGGTTTGATTTTCTCGGATTTAATCGACTTAATGTACCTACTCAAGCTTAATTTGTGGAATTAAACATTTGAAAATCAAAGAATTCTCTAAGTAGTGGTGTTAAGTTTGTATTGCAAAAACTAAATTAGTTTCGAGTAAAGTAGCTGCAAAGATACTTTTCCTCTTTGACACACCTACCTATATAGTCCCTAAGCGATTAAATTGCTAAATCTTTAATACAAATACAAATGGACGGAAAAAATCTGTGATTGTCTTAAAATGAATGATAGTAATTGTGTTATAGTTGTATTATTGCGTTGTAAGTTGTACCTACACAAAAGAAAGGAGGTGTACCTACATTTGTGTAAGTCGCAAAAGTACCTAGCTAGATTGGAAAAGTATAATCAATTGAAGGAATTTTGTCTCACATTCTATTCTTACCCTTATCACTACTTGTACTACCTACTTGATAATATCTGTCGTATGTAGAAGTACATATAGAAAAAGAAGAAGACGAAGAAGAAAGTGTAAAGAAGAAAGTGGGAAAGTGTTACTCGTGAAAGAAGAAAGAACTCATTTCGCTAAAGATGACTGTGTGCTGAACTTCATAATAGACTACTTTCAATTGATGTGAATGTGATGTGATGTGAGTCTTAAGACGAAACTTAACTCAGCTCAACTGACTTTCACTTTACTTTCGCTTCAGTTGCCTTTATTTTCGTTGGTTTAGGTGATGGAGTTTTGTGAGAATGGAGGCACATATGTCTAGATTTGAGTCTCTTTCTCAGTGCTCTCTCTCAGGTCTTGGTTGTGTAGTCATGTTCATGTAGCCATATAAAATACATATACGAGGGTAATGGGAAAAGCAGCACTCTTTGTTAAGGAGAAAGAGCGAGAGAGAGAGAGAGAGTGTCGTCTTCGAATTCTTCTTCAAGAGCCAAGTCGTTTCAAGACGCTGAGGAAACTCTTGTGTACGAAATAAAGAGACTTTTCTCAACTAATCGCTTGGAAAATGGTAGTGAAAAGAAATAAAGGTGCAGTAAAGTAATGTAATATACCTAGGTAGTGGGCACAGTTAAAAGATAACTCGCTGATGTACATAAAGATAGCTCTCTACTACATGTAGGAACTCTACAGAAGCACTAAGTTGTATTTCATTCTTCGTTATTTCTATCGTTACAGTAGTTATTCTTGAAGTGTGTGACTTTTTGGCTTAAAGCTCACTTTACTTCATAAACTATAAACTAAAATAGTAGAGTCTAAGATAATATACTACACTACTAGTGTGTAGTATTTAATATATGTTGTACTTTTATACAGTAGTTCATAGTTCTAGTGTATATGTGACACTACATAGAGTACTGTGCTTTCTTGTCACTTAAAATAGTATCAGAAGTTTCAAGACGAGAATGTGGATATAATACTGTGCTAGGAGAAACTATTATGGAAGATTAGGTTAACTCATGGAATCACACGGAGAAAATGTCAAATCAGATCAGATTGCAGTTGAACAGTTTGAATTAAGTTCATTTCATCTACGCAGTACAGTACTAAGACTCTTTCTTGAACACTTTAATGTTCTTCAGCATTACAAGCAATGTCGAGAAATATCCTGTCTTTAGCACAAATGACAAGTTGGCAATAAATCAAAAACTAAAATGTCCAAATTTCATTATTCTTCTTTGTTCTAACCTTGTATTCCCATTTTCTTTCTGGCATGTGGGTTTTTACAATGACTACCATGCTCTTTCCCTAAAAAACTACACAAGACTCCTATAGTAAATGATGTTCACGAACTTGTTTCGCAGTCTCAATTTAATTCGTTTTAGTCAAATCTCACAGAAATGTGTTCTACATGTGTTTTGTAGGCACGCATATTGTATATAAGGTCGTATGAATGCGAACCATTAAAATAATGGCTACAAAACACGTTAACATGCACACACTATTTATATGTATATATATAGCTACACTACAAATCGTATTGAATGCTAAAAATTTGCATAATACACAAATGTCAGGATAATAAATATCAAACCATCTCATTCCTCTAAATTTCTTTTAACACACATGCAATTCTTTACACGAAATTGAATTTTTTGCAGTAAAAGATAATTCTAATGGAAAGAACATACCTAACTGAAATCTACTAATCTGTTTTAACAAATAAAGGATTAAGTTTGGTAGCCTATATTATTAGTACGCGCCATTTGGCTCGAGAACATTTCTCAGAGTGTGCTGAGTGACGAAGTTACATTTCTATAAAATTGTGAGTTTAATTTGCGTAAAAGCAAGGTAAGATGAACAGGGATGATGAAGGTTGGAAGAACAAATGCTAAGCCATAAAGATGAAAGACATGGGCGTGTTAGATATAGCCCATTAGGGCAGTTTCTCCTGTTGACACTTTTATATGTCAATCAGTCAGGACTGAGAAACACCATGCAACTAACTTATCACTATTAAATATGTTACTGCTTTGAAAAATCTTAATTCCTTTGCTGATAATCTAGCCAGTACACTTTTGCATGGTGTGATCACGAACCACGAGTACATGGAAAGCAGGGCTAACTTTCTTAGTAACCATTTGGCCAAGTTGGCTTGGTTAGAATGTAAAAATTGTAAATTTATGCTGATTACAATTATTTATTATCTACCAGAGTTGAACAGAAATATTTGACAGTAGAGTTTCTTAAGAAACTGTTTTCGTTTGTAGGACCTAATGAATCCTGATAGCAGTTTCTCAATGTCAGGGTATTTCTACTTTGTTGGAATAGAAAAAAGATAATTTATTGTGTCTGTTCTAGTTTTTATTATGAAATTAGTAAATGTTTAGCTGTGGGCCAAAAGGTGAATTGAATTTCAAGTCTGGGGAGGGATTAAAAATTGTTTTCAATTTAGCTGTTTTGCAAGCTGTGTAAGATAAAGTAGAGCTATCAGTAATGATTGAACTAACAATGGGTTTTATCAAGCAATTTAATTCATTTTGTGATGTGGGATGTTAAGAATAATGTCGTTGTTATCTGGATTATGTTGTCTTATGTTTCGGAAAGAGCTCTCTTTCTTTGAAATGTCGACTTGTTCTTTTCGTCTTGAAAAGAATCGTCTTGAACTCTATTCTCTATTTCACGTTATGCACTAAAATAAAGTAACACAAAACAGACTGTAGTATTTACTCAATTTACTACGTATACATTTAAACACGTAGCTTTGCTTCCTATCCCACATACATACTTTCATTACTATGATCCTACCCTACAAAATAAAGCTATAGTTTTTATACAGTCTTAACAGTTTTTTAAGCACGACTTGCTTGCTCAGTTACACAGTACATACATAGAATATGATTGTAAAGGCTGTAAAACTCCTGTGCTCACCCGTCGTTCGCATTATACTTGAGCAACTGGAAATGGAGTTTAGACAGTGTAATAAGATTAAGTTAGCGATAGGAAAGAAAGGTAGATAAAGGTTGTAAATGTGATGTACTCACTAACTGACTTTCTTTTATGTATACTTTGCCAAGTGAGAGCCTCTAGGAGAAAAACAACAAGAAAACAACGTCTACAATAATAATACACTTAAAGATATACATGCAATCGTACAATAGACGAAAGAAACTCTCGTGTTATGTTGAGCTTTAATTTGGTCGTGAACAAGTGTATGTAGTATGGAGCAGTTGCTGTGTATTGTATGTAGTATGGAGCAGTTGCTGTGTATTGTATGTATATGGAGTGGATGAGAAGAAGGACTCATGTTTTGATGAGAAAATACACAAGGCATTATCGTGGACGCACATATGGGCTGTATAATCCTTTTCCAACTTTCTCGTTAGTTAGTTGACGTCGCATTCGTATTCGTGCTCAAGCTGATGTTGTTGAAGGTCTATAAAGACATATATACTAGCACCATTATTTAAAGAAAAGAGTCTTCAGCAAAGCAATCCTAGGGATAATATGTACATTGTTCAAAAGTGATAATGTGATTGGAAGTTTTCTATATTCTGATGTAGTAATTCAACTCGGAAACTCCCAATGATCTCCTTCCACTCCAAACCAAAGCTCAAATACATAGAGATTTCCAGTAGCAAAGAAATAATAGTCGTTGCACCACTCTCGTCCAATTCATACATGGCTCAATGAATGCAATAGCGATGAGACGAAATACTTGAGAGATGAGTTGTATCACGGAGGAATGCACTGATAGACAAAGGCATATGGTGTTATGTTATGTGTGCTATGCGATCTAATGAAGGAAAATAATGGCTCGTTTATTCTGGATTATTATAATGCTCCTATACAATTCATTCAACACAGAGATACTACAATACATACAATGTTGTATTGCAACAAAGTAAAAACAATTTTCATGCTGAGAACATAAAATAAACATACTTTCGTCGTTTCTGAATGTAACGAAGCTTAGTAAAGCAATTTTAACTCATAGCTACATGATTTTAGTGTATGTTCTTGTATATAGACAGGGAATGTAGTGAAAATAATGATTCTAGTCTTCTTTCCACGTTTTTGTTGGGTGTTTGTATATAGTTTGTGTTATTTTGTGCTGTGCCATTATCATTATTG
Source organism: Pogonognathellus longicornis (assembly GCA_034694085.1). NCBI lineage: Eukaryota > Metazoa > Arthropoda > Collembola > Entomobryomorpha > Tomoceridae > Pogonognathellus > Pogonognathellus longicornis. The sequence continues at coordinate 30,648 of JAQFYB010000351.1, forward strand.
CATGTCCTGTGGAAAACTAGACGTGTGTGTGGTTGTTGCATGGATTGTCTTTGTGAAGAAACTGTAGTATAAAGCCTGAGTGGGCGAGTTAGTTAGAAAAGGAAGAAGTCTTTATTTATGGATATTATTACATATTTGAGTGACGCATTAGAAAAATGACAAAGGTTGAGTCATGAGGATAGGATGTGATTGCTGAGAGTTGAAAGGAGTTTTGTTAGTTAGCTGTCTTCCTTGGCCGAGAGTTGTCAAAGATACGGTGTTGTTAGCAAAGATCGATTATAGAAGTAGTCTCCTAGTGAAAGAAATATATTGTCTTGTAAAATACACAGACTAGAATCAGATAAGATGAGAAGAGTACTTCATTGCAATGTCTGTATAATGTTTATTGTACAGACTTGTACTACTGCTACTTTCTGCGTGCACAATAACACAGTTGAAAGTTAAAAGCATCAGCTCAGTGTTTTATGACGGTGGTATAATATTTCAGAAGATAAGAATAGTAATACATATAGTAGGTAAGTGCGTGAAAGAATGTTGAATGCTAAAGTAACAATAAGTGATCTTTGTACTTGAATTGCATTGTGTGTACTTATATACATACATACATACGTATTATGCTTCTACACTGTAGCACAGACTACACTGTAAAAGAAAGGACAAAAAATCTATATTGTTTTGCATAGTTATCGCAGTGTATGTAGAAAATGTGTAAAATTAAGTTCCATAGCACATGTAGGACCAGTATGTACCAGATATTCTACAATAATAGTAATAGAGACTAACTAAAAGTAAAGCTATGTATAATTTGAGAATGTAGTATGCAAAGTAAATGTGATGCACCTACGGTTCATATATGAAAAGACGCGAAATGAAATGAAAGTCTTAACTCAAGCTTAAAAACGACAGTGTGTCCAAAATTCGTGGACGGATGTGATGTGGATATATGGACTATGTAGCTAATTGTGTGTTTTCAGTAGACGGAAAGGTAATGTGAAAACTCTGAGTCAAGTCAAGGGATATATATACACACACACACTATACAGTGTATAATCGTGTTAATGTACAAGAACTACTAATAGGACACAAAACAAGAGAAGAACATATCCGTTTGGTAAAAAGAATCACAATGTAAGATCATTTTGGTGTCAAGGTTGCTCTGATTTGGCACTGTGTCGGTATTTTTAAGTCGGTTCGCTTCAGTTGAGTGTATAGAATGATTTCGGTTTGACTTGACTACTCACTTACCACCAATATTCGAAGAATATATCACAGCAAGTCTGTGTTATTATGAACTTAGCGTGTAATGTACCCCATACAATTCCATGACGAACTATGTTGTCTAGCACACTACTATTTTACTTTCCATCCTTTATACTTTATGCATATTCAACCTATGTGTCTCAAACTAACTTTCAGTACGTGTAAGCGTCAAACTATATTATAAACACAGCACAAGACATTCTCCATACTCTTCATACTCCAATTTAGTCATCATCATACAATATACGTACCTAACACATTATACATAATAGCTAGCTATACATACAACCATACATACTCTTATATTTAGCCATAGTACATAGCACATACATACAATATATGAAATTGCACATTACTTAGGTAGCTACAAATATAAGTTGATGTACTTCTAATATATTATAGTAGTATATGTTCAGGGCCCGTATCCAGAATTTGGTTTCGGGGGGCATGCACACCAAAATCTTATTATAATTGACAATCATTGCGAATATCGCCTACAAATTGATCTGAAGTGGGTCAAAATCAAGCTAAACTGTATAAAATTTGCGTTTAGCGCAAAATATTTCGAGATTTTGGTCACTTTGTTCATAAAATCATCTATTTCTTTTAGATTTCGGGGGCTCCTGCCCTTGTGCCCTAGCGCTGGATACACACTTGTACATATTACTGTTAGGATTTTTTATATAGTAAGAAATAGTTTATAGACATATTGTATTCGTGTATAGAGGACGAAATGGGGAATATTGAGGAAAGGAGAAGATGAGTATATGGTGTTGTGGGTTGTGAGTCTGAGATGAGATGTATGGAAGAAGGAGAGGAAAGGAAGTGGTGTTGAGGAATGAGAAAGAGTATGGGATGGCATCGTGGTGATTAAAGTGTTTTGTCATTGTCTTCTGGTTGGCTCACTAGAAGATGTTTTATACCCACATGAGTTGACTTGTTCATAGTTAGTTTAGTATAATGTTTTTATATCGTGGGCTGCGACCAACTCTTTGCCTTTAAACTCTGTGTGATATAGTGTAATGCAATGTAACTCACACTAAGGCAATCAAATGCTAGCATGCAGCAAGTGAAAAACAGAAGGCTACAACACTACTGCCAAATGTTTGCCAAATTTTTTTTCCAAAAGAATTTTTCGTATGTGCCTTTATGTTGCTGTTGAGTCTCTTGTGTGCGTGTAGGTTGTTGTTCTTTACTGTATATTACATATATATACACTTTGACACTGTCTTCCTCTACACATACATACTATACATAGAAAATAGAAGCAAAAGTCTTGTAAACAGAAAATGTTGGTTTAGTATATAAAAGTAAGAAAGCAAATATTGTGTACTACTATACTATTACTAGTGTAACTTAAGTTAAATAGTAAATACATGAAGACATAAAGACGGGGAGCTTGAATAGAAGTAATACTACGTGTTGTAGTGTATGTATGTACAAATACAACTAGTAGTATTTCTAGTAGAAAGTATTGTAGATACAAATAGTAGTGAATGTAATACAGATAGATAGTGTAATCTGTTTAGATGGGAGTATGGGACATGGGAGTGGTAGACAATAGAGTTTTAGTGTATAAAAGTATTAGTATGTTTAAATATGTATAATGTGTTTAAGATTAGTATGTAAAGTAAGTTAAATACAACTAAAGAGTTTTTAGACTAAGACTAGCGTAGTAAATTAACAAGTAAGTAAAGTAAAGGCCGGATGGATGTTTAGGAGTTCTTTACTGATGATGAAATTTATTTGGTTGACTTCGGAGACGGCGACAGAGTGCCGTTGCTATTCTTTGATTGTAAAACAAGAACAATGCTCTTTTTGTTGTCGGAGTGCACGAACTCCATCATGCATTCTTTACTCACCCTAATTTTCAAACGGGTCAGCCAGTTTTTCTGCAAAAAATGCTCAAGTATGGAATACAACACTTTTTTATTGTGTTCTTCTTCCTTTCTTTGCAAACTTGTTGTTTATTATGTCGAATGAAAAAATGAACGATGTGTTTTATGCTGGAGGCGGAAGCGATAATATTATTGAAAATTTGTTTTTGTTTTGTATTCCAGAGAGAAAGAAAATAACTTTTTTTCTCCATTTTTAACGATGGATTTTGTTTTTTACGTGGTACTTCAGAGACATAATACGATCTGACATAAAATGATCTGACGTGACAAAAAAAGCTGAGTTTAACAAAACTACTTACTGCAATGAAATGTATAAAGCAACGATATAAAACAGAAAAATTCCAATATTGAAAGAAAGTGGGTTTAAGTAAGAACGCGTGTGTTTTTCATTTTTCTCCAGTGAAAGAACACTACATGTACTATTCGATGCATAGAAGGGAATGAGAAGGAGTACAGTGTATAAACTTCATTTCTGTTCTTGTTTCATCTGGTGGTCTTTGTCATAATAAATAATGACAGAAGAATATGTAATGTAATGTAACGGAGCATAACACAACGCACAGAATAACATAACAAAGTCAAGGAAAAACATTTACTGAGATATTTGAAGAAAGAGAGAAAGCCGGGTCGAGTGAATAGCGTAAGGGAAAAACAAGTTGAGCCATTGGATCGTCCATGTAACATTGCCATCCCGGGTAGCTATAGTAGTTGTAGTTTCTATAGTTGTTCTTCTCCATGCATGTACAGAATAGTTCTGGATACTGGAGAGTACTGGAGAGTACATATATACATACGGTTTTTGGATTGCATTGACTTGCATTGCCTTTGCCTCCTCTTGCCATGCCACGACCACGACTCAAGTCAAAAGATTCAATATGAAGATAGTCGAGTAGCTTGGTTGGTTTGGCATGGTTGGACTTAATAAAATTCTTGCGGGAGCTTTTCAACCATCACGTCACAAACCTACATAGAAATACATATAACCCATTTTTCTCCATTTTCCGATTTCCTCTGTTTTGGGAATTGGGGAACGTGCTTGTCGTACAATTCTATCTTCGACTAAAGGAAAGTAATCGTGATGTTTTCTTTGGAGTCAGCAGTTGCTTTCCTATATATAATGGGCTGTACTGTTCTATTCTCTGTTATCTCTACTCTCTGTATGAAATGGAATGTAATGAGAGACTGTATGTTATACATGTACAACACAAAAACAGCTCAGCCTGTGTTCATGTTCAATGTGAATATGTTTGCCTTGAGTTAAGCTGAGTGAATTCAGTTTAGACGAGTTCAGATGTGATGTGATGTACACTACATTATTAAGTACTGTGTGTGTGTGTGCATTTGATGAAATAGAAATAAACTGGAAGGGGGGTTCAGTTTTAGTTGTTGGGATACCTCGTAGTCTAAGCCTACCAAAATGAGAGGATGAGAGGAAATGGACTGTCGATTTGACTACATCATTTTTTTATAACCGTAATAATAATGTTCTCCACTCTAGCTAGAGTCTGGTAGGAACTAGGAGTACATGTACAATCTCTTTTGGTTATAAATAGGAGATATTACAGTACATGCATATTGTATAGTATACATTATTTATTACATCATATACATACATATATGCTTGGATGAAACATAAATTGCTGAACAGTTGCAATCGATTAGTTTGAAATTCTTTAGAAAAACATGCTCATCGTACATTCGAAAACTAATTGAAAGTCCAATGTCTATACACGGCCGACAAGTTTATTGCTTTTTGTGTGTGTGCTGTAATAGCTACGTAAGCAAAGCTGTACATACAAAATTCTAGTAAAAACATACTTCACAAAATTAGGATCGATGGGTTGCAAGTATAATACAATGTTCCTTGGGGTAGTGGTAGTATAAAGAAACTATTATGATTTTGCTACTACAATATCATAACAACTGAAAACAAGGTCAGAGTATAATTAAGTATAGAATACAGTGTGTATGAAAGATACTGAAATCGGCCTACCTTATACAAATGCACCATCCTGCGCATTTAGCATCTTTCTCATAGTCTTTCATGTATTTATTATAATATTGGCTCCTAAAGAGAGAGAGAGTCTCGTCAAGAGACTTTTGTGGATAGTTTTCGGTTTACTTCCGATATTGTACTTAAAGGTTTTTAAATAGAATTCTAAAACTTTGAAAACTATTAGTTAGGAAAATAATGAATACTAAAGTATCTCAGAGTTCTCGATCCTTGTATTTATCTTCATTTCATGACAAGAATATTTTCAGCATGGAAGGAGAAGGATCAGAAGAACTGCAAGTGAGATTAGGCCTTGTTGACGAGAATAAAATATAACCATATTTGTTTGCCTGGTTCTTTAAGATGTCTCAACTCTATACAACACGTAAATTATAAGTCTGCAAACTTTATTATTGTTCTATTATACTGACACACAAAAACACAAATAAAGTGTATACGAAACCAAGAAGCGTCTCAACAAATTCACAACCATAAGCTCAGCTTTCACATTATAATAAATGGGATCACTCTTTTCTCGTGGTTTTAATATATAATATTTATTACTTGGCGAATATTAGTATGCGTGAACATAACGTAGTAGTATCAACTTTGAAAACAAACCTTTCAGTTTCTCTTTCATCACTTGTTTCTTTCCTTATCCCCTTATTGTAGTTTTAATGTGTTTATTAATGGTTATGCTTAGACACGTAGAACAACATGCATATTCATGAGACGTCATCAACAACAATCAACATTAAAAATTCTTTGTACAGCTTGCACTGCTCCACTTAATTAACTCATTTCTTTTCCACAACAATATTTCTCAAGTGATATTTCAACATCTATACAATGTATAACACATCCATAAACTCATTAACCATTCCTAAACTCATTAAACCAAATTTTTATAGCTAATTTTTATTTTTCAACGCACATTTTAAAACTTAAGAAACAAATTTTCATACTTTAGTTTTGGTTACCAACAACAAACCTATGTACAAATGCATTATAAACTAAATAGATTTACATGGAAATACGATGGTAGGCACTGAAAGAAGAATTGAAAAAATTGGAGTGAAAGAATAAAAAAATTATACTTGAGAAAGAGTGTTTCTCTCACATCACAAGTCTCCCCTTTTGCAGGCATTTTTAATCTTCTTTATCATTGAGTATTGCCATTTATTGCGCCTCGGGAAGCTTCGTCGTAATTCATATCGTTAATAATAATTTAATTTTAATCGGAAAATGCCGTTTACCAGCATGATTTGACTATTTTCTCATTCATTTTTACTTCGTTACTTTCACAGGGGTTTTCTCGAGTGACGATACAACCAGCCCTAATGGTCTCAATAGCATTAGCATTGGAAATATAACGACCTCGACGACGACGTCTACAACGACGACGAACAGCACGAGTCAACCAAACAGTATTGATTCCCCCCAGAAAAAGCATCGACCGAAAAATGCATCTCCCAATCGTCAAGGACCGCAACGGTGTGCTGTAAGTGATAAGTAACTTATATCAAAAGCTTTTATATACATGATTACCTCCGTCCCATCCTATAATGTCATACTAGGCACATACACCAAGAAACTCAATATTTTAAGCACATCTCTATAAATATAACGAAACTCTACACACTTACTTATTTATATCATTACACTCATGCCATTACGATGTGTTGTTTGCCGCAATGCTTTATTTCGTAAGTGATGATGTGTCGGGGATTTAGATTTGGTGGAAATACAGAGCAATGACAATAACAGTCCTTCCTCCCGTTTGACACGACAGCAAGACGAGGGGAGAGAGAAAACTGAATTAAGCCATTCCATTTGCATTGGCTTAACTCATCTCTTTATTTCACCATTCTCTCCATGTTCACACCAGATTCAGAATTCTCGATAATGCGAACAAATACATAATGGGCAAACTATAAAACAGAAATTCTACTTCCGTCTCTGACATTTCTTCGCTTGAAGTATTGCATTATTTTATAAATATATTAACCACGAGTTGCTCAACTTCTGCCCAATGTATAGAAGTACTACATATATATATAAGTAGAAGTAGCTACGCTTTTTCTTTCTTTGCTATTTATTGTGCCACCACCACCATATCACCACCATTCCAGGAAAACACAAATGCTTTAGTAGTACTGAATGTTTGTGGTGGGAAGTTTTAGAGACGGAAAGGTACTGAGGCTTCAAAGTCAATTTCTATATACATATTTAGTATTTACAACTTCCGTCTAACTTAATTTCTCAAGACAGGAGATGATTTCTACCCTTAAAGATTGACGTCTAAGGCTGTGAACAGAAATACAAATAAATGCGATGCGACGAAAAGTCAAACGCTAGGATGTAGCTTTTGTGTCTCACTTTGCAACACACTTTGACATTTTCAGTTAATGTAGAGCTAGGAAATTAAGTTAAGAACTTCCTTCTTTATATTAATTTCCGTACATATTTTTAATATAAGATAGCTACCTAAAATCCACCTAAAATCTGTAATGTTCTTAAATGTTCAAAAGAAAGCAAGCTTCTTATCTGTATTTCCTCCTGTAATAAGTCTAGTCTAAATACTACACCAAATGTTTAATGATTGATTTCAAAGCGTTTTGAGTCATTTGAGCAATTTAAGTCGAATATTTGCGTGATTAACAGTCTAAGTTTGTCAATCTGGTTAGGTAGGGCTTTCCAGGGAAATTATTAAATGTTAAATGGGAGCGGATGTAAGTGAAAGTAGGTACCTGTTAGTTATAAATTCAGTGGGGAAAAAATATAGCTCTACACCAGAGATGTATAAAATTAAAGAGTTTCTGTGAATTGTGTATAAAAGTTGAGGAGATTCCTTTCTTGATAATAAGTGTGGAGACATACGTAGGGAATTTGAATTTGATTTAAAAAGCTCACAAAGGAAAATGAAGCTGGGGAAAGTTGATATGATTAGCTTTGAGGTCTTGTCTGGCACAAGGTTGACAATGACATACGAAAATAGTTGTAGTAAGTAAGTAGCATGTCTTCCCATGCTAAATATATTTCTGGGAGAATATTACAACTTTGAGGAGCATACTAAACCAAAATGGCAACTTGAATAATATGTGAATAATTTTAATCATGCTAAATAATGTGTAGTTTAAGTATATGGATATAGTTGCAGAAAGTGGCAAAGTTTATAATACAAGTGCAGGGATACTTTATACAGCAACTCAGGCAGTGGTGTGTATAGAGTGATGGTTGTTACCGATAAGGTGGTTGTTAATGCGACTCGTACATATAGTATTTGTGTAACAGAGGTCGGGGAAAAGGAAGTTACATTTGAGATACTATGGGTATTGCCACACTATAGACTATAGATAGGCAATACGAACATAAGATTCGCCTTGAGAAATCCTTTGAAGTTGCAAGAGTTTAATTTGATTAAAACGAGGAGAAACTGGAGAAAGTTTTAATGTAGAGGACAAAGACGTCTTTTCAAGCTTGAAAGTGTTATGCACCAAGAAAGTTTGACGTAAGTATGCAGAAACTTTGCTAGTGTTACTCCACAAGTCCTTTTTATATTATCTCATTATGTTATAGCTCCAGTCTTCAGCTCATTTTAATTTCCCGTTTCCTCCATTTGATTTGGTCGCCCAGCCACCAATACTATTGTTCCACCACCAGCGGAAATGTACTTGTAAAGATTTCCAACTTAAACTTGTCAATCTAAGAGATAATGCCATGATCAGTTGTCACTGATTTTACTTTGTGAAACGGGGAGTTGGTCGGGTGTCACCAGACTGACGGTGATCGTGGTTTAGAAGAAGGTAGACTCGTAATGAAAAAGTTTTAATTGCTATACATTCTGGAAAGCCGGGAAAATATGTTACTATCTAACCTGTATTCTGTAGTCTTCATTTCCATGTGTACTATTAATACTATCACAGGATTGATATTATAAGATAAGGTATAAGATAATCAATCATGAAACCCCACACGATTCTTATCTTAGTATCTTTACAGATAAATATAAATCAATTTTATATCGTTTTCAGATTTTTACAAAAATAAAACTTTCTACATAACAAATCCATTCACATGATTGGCCTGAGAATCAAAATACTACATTGTTCCTTAATTATTGGGAAATACCAAGGTTCATAAAAGACTACGCAAATCTTTAATTTGGGTTGGGAAATCATTAAGAACCTTATCACTGATTGATCTACACAAACCATTGTATTAATAAATTGTATTTCTTAAAACGAATTTTAGACGCTGTTAAATGTGGAATTAATAGCCCGTGAATAAATAGGCGGATACTCATGTACTTTGTTTGTTACACTGTTGCAGATTTGTGGTAAAATCTTCAGCAACGCGTCCGCCTTGACGAAGCACAAATTGACTCACAGTGACGAGAGAAAGCATGCCTGTTCCATGTGTGGGAAAGCGTTCAAAAGACAAGATCATTTAAACGGTCACATGTTGACACACCGGAACAAGAAGCCTTTCGAATGTACAGCAAAAGGGTGTGGTAAATCTTACTGTGACGCTCGTTCTCTGAGGCGTCACATTGAGAGTCGACATGGCCACGAAGCTCTGGCCACTCTAACAATTGCTCCAACTTCTTCAACTGCTTCTGTAACTGTTTCCTCATTAGCGGGTACTCAAGTGGGACCGGTCCATGCTCCAGTACAAGTTCGCAAACAATCTCACAACAGTCATCCTGTTCAAATTCAGACATCTTCTCTGGCCCTTCCTCAGGCTACTGCTGTGACTAATGTTGCTACTTCTCTTCCTCTCGTCGTCACGGAAAACATTGTTGTGAATTCGGACAATATTTTGGAAAATGATGTTGTGAGTTGCAGCAGCGTTCTTGGGATTGACGCGAGTTTATTGGACACGAGTTTTGGAACACCTTTACAAATGGAAGTGGAGATTGAAGGAGCCACCCTGGAAGAAAAGCACCAGATTAAGGATGCTGGTGACGGCAAAAACATGATTGGGAGCACAACTGCTGTTATTTCCAGCGTGAAAGATGAGATCAAATTGAACAATACACCGATACATATACGTTCTGCGAGTCAAAGTCAACTTCATCAACTGCTGACACAGCGGGCTTCAAATGCTAGTAGTGCTGTCGTCAGCCTGACCCCTGGTGTTGTCAATAAACGCCTTGAAAGTGGATCGGCAAACTCTTATGGTTCCAACTGGGCAACTAATGAAAGCGAGGTATATTTCCTGATTTTGACATCCATTGATTTGATCCTTTTCTCTATTTACAGATTAAGGGAAACGATATTTCTCTATGTGTTTATGTGTTGTAGCTTGTCTGTAACACTCTAACATTCGTCATAGTAGTAGGTAATAACATTCTACTAACACTAGCAGGCAACTGCCTTTCAAATTTTACACTTTCACACATTACGTGATGTAATGCTTTAGGAAATTGCAGTGTATTTCCTTAACGAAACTTTATGTTACCTATAATATTACATTACAAAGTACTAACACTAACAATAAATGCTAATACATTGGATACTCATCTCATTACTTAAAATGACTCCTATTCAAAATGTTTTCAGTAAGCGTATATAGTTGTACTATGTATTGTTATTATAGCATTTGTAAGTGAAAGTGTAAGTAATCAACAGTTATAAACGTATAGAATGATGATATGTCTATTATTACCAGAGATTTCTTTGAAGTGGTAGTACTATAGACTCTACGACATAGGTACTTAAGTCAATTGTTACTGTTTACTTGGCTGTCACCGAGTCACCGTGTATGCGTATGGTTATTCGATATCTTCACAAAAGGCTTTGTGTGACAAAGTGTCAATGAAAATAAAGGAATCTATTTCTGGAGGCAATAAGTAATGGTTGTACTGAAATACACACGACACGAATAGTAGATCCTTCTATATATTATACCTATCTTATTAGTAAATACTAACAATAAGGCATAAGCTTAAAAGTACAAAAAGGAGTTGCAGTGTATAAGAGTTTGCGACTTTAGGTTATGCAACAAAAATGTTGCCCTTATCTAAGAAGTCAAAAATCCTTCTATTTTTTAACACTAGATAAAGAGAGAGAGACCATGAAAAGTCTTGTCATTTCGCTCGAGATTGAAACACTAACTTATAGATAGTTATCCAAAACGTAAAACAAATTCCTGGCTGCATAGATTCCAATTTTGATTACGATGATATTAGTTCAGTATGTCATGCCAAGTATGTGATGATGGTCATCTTTAACTTCGTATCTACAGATTTAGTTTCTACGCCAAAATTTTCACATGAGTAATATTGTATGAGTATGAAGAATTAGTACATGTAGATCACATAAATAACATAAGTAAAGTGATACAGATATATAGATGAATGCTTACATAAAATATTAGCAAAAACTCAGAATATTTAATGTGAATGCACAGGCACTCTATACACAAAATAAATGGAAAGAATTTGAGTTGGAATGGAATTTTGTCTCAAGTCTCAACCTTGAATAGACACTACTAGGTTAGGTATACCTTTGTATAGAAAAATTCCTCATTGAGCAATAATGCTCTCGTAGACCTTACATAATATCATCTAGGTATAAGGATAATAGAATAGAATAGCAAGAACCTTTATGCATAAGGTATATCAGCAAAGACTGCAAGAGATTTGATAAAGAAAGTCTTGGAATACACAGAAACATTTTATTTTATAACTTTGAATGTATGCGTAGGTAATAGGAATAAACTATAAAAACTAAACGAGAAGGCTCAATAGAATTGCACATACACATAATACTTTCTTTACTTGTATGAATTACCATTAGCATTAGTCGTCAATAACTCTGTTAGCTAAAAATGTATCACTCCATCACTCGTGATGTTTGGGCACACACACGCACTCAATAACTGTATAGCTTGCCATTTGCTAGTTGTCGTATACCCAATAGCTATAGACAACTAAATACATTTGAGCATTCGAAGAAACTATATATGTACTTTCGAGTTTAGTTGGTTGGTTTGCGATTCATAATTCCCCTTGTGGTGTTGACTGATTTATATCTTTGAGATGAAACATATTTTATTGACTTTGGCCGCAAGGCAATCAAACAGAGAGAAACACTAAGAAGGAAGACACATCACATACACACACACAAACCAGTCACATTCAAAAGTAGCTCAATATACCCCTCTACTCTATGCATTACATTATTACTACCCTAAAATCCTGTTCACTGTATACGTACACAACACACTACACCAATATAATACAATCGTACTTTTCATAGTCCATAATATATTCCTATAGGAGAAAAATAAACTAGGTACCTACTGGAGTAACGAAAGAATTGACTGAGTAGAGATTTTGTACTTTATAGCTTTATACGTGTTTGTAAAATTAAGTAGGTACCTATGGCTATGTATCTCTATGTTGATGGTATCTCTACAAAGCAAGACAGTATAGTGAGGGAATTGAGAAATGTAAATGAAAAGGAATATTAAATAGTAACACTATGAACGAAATAAATATAATCAGAATGAGACATCCACGTATGTCTAGGTACTATCTGTATCATACAGACGTATGCAAAGAAAATTGGTTTAGGAGTTGTGCCTTGATAGTAGTAGGTACAGTTTATACATAAGTAAGTAAAGTACGTAGTAACATGTATCTACAGCTGCAATTGAGTTCAACTTTAGTTACTTTATTTTCTTAGGGACACAGACGGGTAAGGAAGGAAGGTATAAGGTGAAGGTATAGAGACAAGACAGTGAGTCGACTACTCGGAGAGGGAATGTAGGTATTCATAATGAAAAAAGACTGACGTGTGTAGTTAAGGTTTGTCAATGACAACTCAGAGTCAGCCGCACTGACGACTGGACAATTTTCAATAATTCCTTTCGTGCAGTTGGCTCAGTTAACTTGGCCTGACTTGTCTGTGTTCGGAGGAAATCCATACATATCTAAACTGAATATCCTTCAAACTCAAGGTGTTCTTACGTGTCATAGTAAACACTGAATTTACCCATTTTAACTTTGTCCCACATACTAAATAACTATCAGCTTGGTGCAGACAGCACAATAATCAACTCCTTCTAAAGAAATATATACATAGTACACTGTAGACGCAATGCAGATTGTATAGTGGTAGCTCTTGTAAATAGTTACATACACACAATGGAATATATTCAATATTTTGTCATAAAATCCTAAAATCTAGAAGCTATTGACAGATATTTGACTTCATTTGCATTCGGTTTATTCTGGGACTATAAAAAGCTCTCGTTCATCCTTCATTCCAAAGAGAAAAGGAATGGTTGTAATTGTAAAGGCTGTGTGTAAAAAATAACGCAGTTCTTTACAGTTATACAATACCATGCAAGCCATGGCTGTTTTAGATCAGTTACAAGTGGGGTGTTTGTGGCTGAGAAATATCTTTGTTGTTTCTCTTTTGGTTTTTTGTATATATAAGTATGCACGTAGCATAGTGCAAGTATATCGCACTCGTAATGTGGTGTGAATTGTGTGAGCAATATTTGGTGAGCTAATGACGAGAGTTTTTGTTTTGTGTTAGTTATGATATAGTGTATAATACATTTGAAAGGGGACGAAAAAGTGATTTATGCTGGAGTGATTGGATTACTTTGTAGATGACCAAGTGTGGAGCGACTGGTGGAAACAGTGAGTCGATAGTTGCTGGAGGTGGAAAGTGTCCATCAAGTCCAATCAGCTCGAGCTCATCCTCTCCGACCCCAACTCTGCTAAAGGAACAGCTTGAATTGATTCATCAGATTATACAACAAGCTCAAGAGGAAAGTAGCTCCGCAACCACCAAGACTTCCACTAAAGTTTCAACCAAGAAATCCAAAAGTAGTTCTTCGAGTGCAGCACCCACATCTGCTGCTATTACAGTAAAATTCGAGTCGACAGGAGAGGATGCGAACAAATCTGGCAGTGAGGAGAAGCCTGTCGAATGCACCATTTGCTGTCGTCGCTTTAAGAACACTCCTGCATTAAATGGACACATGAGGCTCCATGGAGGATACTTCAAGAAGGTCAGTCAATCAGTGTGCAATCAATCAATGACTCCCTCTCCCATCTTCTTATCTCTGTTCCCCAAAATCTTTTCACAACACAACCCACATGTATTTTTTCATGGAGAATATTATGCTCATATTGAATGTATGAAATAAACTTCAGATATTATTATATGCTCTGGTGGAATTTAATAATTTATTAAATCTATCAGATTTGCCTTTTCTAGCATAAATGTATACATAAGCATGTTGCAATAGTAAATTGTGGTTATTATACATAAAAAATGAAAATTGTCAATCGTAGGATGCTGATGGGAAGAAGAAGGATCAATCCAGTAAAGAATCCTCGAGTACACCTTTGCAAACTGCTAGTGTCAGCGTAAGGGCTCTGATTGAAGAAAAAATTATTCAGAAACGTAACACCATTAATATACAAGGTGAGTTCAATTTCCGATCACTTTGAAATGTAATCACATACAGAAATTTAAAACGTTAATTACAGATATATTTGTCATATTCAAAAACACATTTAAGGAATTTTGATGTTTTCTTAATACCTAGCCTAAACGTGTTTCCTTAAATATATTTTATCAAAGTAAAGTATAAGTACACATTATGTAGATTAGCGCCTAGAAAGTGTTTATTGAATGGCTAGCCTAAAATATCTTAAGCAAACATAGTATAGGTACATATGAAGAATACAAAAACCGTATTATTTCCACTTGCTTTGATGGGATTTAGTAAAGCAGATGTATAAATATGGTTGAAAAATAGGAAAGATAGAAAAATGTTAACGTTTGTTGTGTTATTTTGTAGGAGGAGGGATTGAGAAGAATAGTGTGGTTGGTTGTGTAAATCAAGTGCCATCATCAGAAAGCCAAAACGGATTTTTGGAAAGCCAGGGAGAGGTACCGTCTCAAGACAGTCTTACTATCAGCCTACAACAAGGTAATCCTTTGGCAGTCAGTTTGAGTCCGACTTTCACCACTTCCCAAACTCAGAATCATGCTCAAACTGCCTCACAAACTTTTCAATTCGTCTATGGGGAAGATAACACGGACTATCTGCTCATGGAAGAGGAGGTTTTCAATAAGGTAAATAATACTATCAGATATCTGTATGATATGTACAGAGATATATGTCAAGTTATGGCACTCGCGTTTCATAGTTTGTAAAAGATATGTGTTGGCATTGCTATAAAGAACAAAACAGAGACTCGGAAAGAGAATTACAAAGGAGTTCTGCTCTTTGTACTTTGTCATCTGACTTTTGCGGAGTTTTTCTGTTGATGCTATGTACAGAAATGAAAGAAATTTTGTGAGGAAAAGGAAATAGAATTGAGGATCATATCATAATCGTTTTCATGATTGTTTTTTGTTTGTGACTTTCTATGGAATAGGTTTCGAGCATATGTCCCGATTCCTTTTTCAATGGGATTGACGAGTCTATTCTGAGTGGAGCGACAGGAGCTGAGAATGAGCAACTGGCACCTGAATGGAGTTGGGCTGCTACAAGCGCTGGAGTTGACTCTGTCAACTCGAGGCTTAATTCACTCTTTAGCACGAATTCTAACTCAGATAATTTCAGCAAACCCGCTTCAACATCATCAAACGGAGGAAATCCATTCACCCCTTTGTAAGTAGGAAATACACTGAATGATAACATTAATCGTCTAAAAGTAAAAGAGAGACAGACTTCCTTCTGACCTTTCTGTATATTGACTTTGTTTTTCTTTGTTTGTTTATTGGAATTATAGACCACCATTGGATCCAGTTTTCTATACTTCACCAACTCCTCAGTCTCCACTTAATTCTCAAGATTCTCCATCGTTTATCTACCCCACACCTCCAGCCAGCTTAGAAAGTCACAATGCCCTTCAGTCTCCGCTTTTCCCATTCCCATCCGTTGTTCCTTCCACAAATGTCGTATTTCCTTTTGAAACTCAAACTCAAGCCAGTGTGGCAAATACTTTGATGACCTGTTCTGGTACAAATTTAAACAGTGCTGAAATGGACACGACGTCGACTTGCTCAAGTACATCGTCATTGGGCTCAATGTCCATTTCCACCACAAGCTCCGCTACAGCAGCTACGAATACCCATGTCAATATCTCATCTCTTCTCAGTAATAAACTTAATATCATGGCTAATTGTACCACCTTAGCTTTGAACACCAGTAGTAGTAGCAGCAGTAGCAGTTCTGGAAATGTGATTGCAACGACAATACCAACTCCCAGTCCCACATCGCATATAACCAAGAACACTACGAATATCAGACATTTTGGAAGTGTCAAGGCAAGGAATCACAGTGGAGGAAGTACTTCAGACTTGAATATCCTGACCCCATCAAGCTCACCTAGCCTTGGTAGTTCAAGCGCAGAAGATTCAGTACAGTCCATGAAAGAATTGAAAGTTAATGAGCCATCCCGAATGGATTGTTCTTCTGTGGAAGAAGATGTTTTTCTTAGTCCGAACAGGTAAGAGAGGACAGGCCATCCCAGTCTAACGTATCTCTTTTGTTCAAACTGCTCTTTGTTTCCTTGTATATTGTTTCTGCTCAAATATACAAACGTTGGAAGCTATTTACTTACCTAATGTAATGTAGTTTGCTCTGAAGGTTCTGCCATGGTGTATGGCACACAAGGAACCTAAAGATCTCTCTCATACATAGTTGAGTAGGTATTATTATGGCTTAACCTTTATTGAACAACTTTGTTATTATTACCGTTAAAGTGCACCAGTGCAAGGGAAATGTCTACGCTGGAAAGAAAAGAAAGAACGATCAAAGCAGACATTTGATATAATCTGATGTGTGTAATAATGGGATAAGAGCACAGAAATTCGGAGTACTTTTGTACAAGTAGAGCTATGTAACACTGGGAGTAGAATAGTTTAATGGAATATTGGAACTGCAATAAGATTACACATCACAGGCAGTGAATTATATTATCTTCGGGCATTTTTTTCCCTTTATAGTGTCCCGAGCAGCCCCTGTATTAAATTGACAAAGCGAAAACAACTCCGAAACACTTTCGCTTCAAATCTAAGGCCGCAAACAGTACATTCATCCTCCAGCAATTCTCATTTCACCCCGTACCCGATTCTCAGTCCTGTTCGTTCAGCTCCGGGATTGTACTGGACTTTCTCTCAAAAGTTGTCACATGTGGATGACTCGAAAAAGGAGCAGCCTAGAATTAACATCGGCCTAAATTTTCAAGCCTCACTGCCACCGTGCAGGAGCGTCGACAAAGGCAATAAAGTCGTTGAAACAGAGCGAGAAGACCGATTGTGGGAGCCTGGAGTTATGGCCTTTTGCACACCCGAAGAAGGTACGTTACAATTTATAGTCCTTCGCTCGCTACATTACAGTTAAATAACTACGGAATCCTTGAACAAGTAATGAAACTACGCAGTCAAGGAATAAATTTTACATATCCACCAAAGTCATTACATAAGTTCCTCGCTAGAACTTCCCCCAGTAGCCAGTTAATACTTTAATCAGTTTTTGAATGATAGTTTATGATTGTATGGTAAAAAGTATAATATATTAATTTGTATAAACTGGAGCAAGTTAACTCAGAATTATAATTAATTCAATAAAGAGAAAAATTATACATTTTAGGTTCTTCTGTATTGCCACAACCACAACATTTACCTATTAGTAATTAATGAAAGTGAGTATTAATAATGTTGGTTCGTTATTGAAAGGTATATAAAACGAACTAACACATACAATGTACATAAATTATTAATAAATTATATGATTAAAATATCATGTAAACTACATTTTTTAGTGTTTATTACAGTGAAATGGGAAATAAAGGATAAAAATTTTCATTTGGTGATTTCAGTTGATAAATATTTGGAGTTTGCATGCTGTTCTGCCATACCCGGAGGAGGAAGGAATAAGGAATATGCCCTTCATCTCCTGAGCCTTTGTCACGGTGATATTAATGTAAGTCTTTATACAATGTGTCATTCTTCCTACAATAAAATACTCTAAGTAAGTACAGTAAGTAGGTACTAGGTAGGTATATTTTAAAGGGTACAATGTCCGAATTTTCTCAATATACATACCTAAAAACTATAAAATTATACAATATTGCTGTGTATGAGCATGTTTAAATCCATTATTCAGTACCGATTATATTCCTTTAACATAATATAGCCCTTGCCTATAATGTAAGTGGTAATAAGTAAGCAATTCTTCGTACAGTTTTTCATATGGAGATTATTATACTTATAATTTAGTCGTTCGGAAGCTGATATTTTTTATAACTTTTGTAACCTGATATGAGGTCGAACTTTCAATAGTTAATTGTAATTGTTAAATAAATTATAGGTAGTAATACAGATACAGTAATAATGTACTATCTATAAATGGTTTGTTAGTCAATATAGACAGTACAAATAATAGTGGGGTACATAAGCGGGTAATTGGTGTGTTTTCTTCCTATAATTATTACTGTCTCATTCATTATTTAATATTAATGGCTCATAATAACAGAACCGTAATAAAATTGAACGACTATTGCAGACAGTGATTGACATAATTGAAAAGGGAATCTGAATATACATTGTCTTAAGAAATAGGGTAGATAATGGAGAAATTAATGAAATTTTAATTGTAAATGTGTATTATATATTACGCAGTCGGCGATAATCCTGTTGATGAATCGAGAGCCGCCACTGCCACTGTTTCTGAAACGCTACAAGTATCAGGAGAAAGAGAAATGGTCGAGAGTGGAAATTCACTCTTTCCAGGACGCGTTACTTAGACATGGGAAAGATTTTATTCAAGTAGCCAAAGAAGTTCGCACGAAGAATAGTGAAGAGTGTGTAATTTTCTATCAGCTCTGGAAGAAAGTTTGTGCTAATGAATATGAGAGAGTGCGAAATGTCTGGAAGAAAAGAGATGCTGCTTTCACGTTAGATTTGTTGAAAAATGTGCCTCCGCCACCAACAAACTCTCGAGTTTTATCGGCAACGCCAACTCCGAATTTAGACACTACTGAACCGAAACGCAACAAGGTTTGTGAGTTTTTGACTTATTTAGATGAATGTAGGACAATCATTAGGGATTGTGCTTATTATATAGAGCTGTCTCCACTTCACTTTTCCACGGTAATAATAACGCTCTCCCCAGAGTGGAGCCAAATCAAATCACGTTTACAATGTAACGTTGAGAATTGGCTCTGTGCTGTGCTGTGTAGGATTGCTACTTCCTACTTGTACTTGAAGAACTCATGTACAAATTTCTATTCACTCTATACACATTGTAATACTTTTATTGTTGGATGATTTGATGAGATAAGCTGACTGACTGAAATGTATGCATTGTATTGGTTGTGAGCTTCGAGCCTTATTCACAATGTATTTTTACTCATTCATTTGTGTAATGAGCTTCGTTATGAATTGTTAGGTAAATTCAAGAGTCCCTGATTCCTCCAGTCCAATTAGTGATATTACAAGTGGTCATACTTCTAATGAGGAGTTCCCATGTAAAGTGTGCGGGAAGTAAGTGAATGTCTACTTTAATTTCTTTTATTTTATTTAGGGCTTCAGTTTCAGTACGGATTTATTTGTGTGTAGCAATGATTTGCCGGACTTTTGATTTACTCTTAAACAGCTAGAAGAATCTCAAATATATTGTTTCAGTTTTTCTTAAGGTAAACTATTATTTTTGGCGTATCTGTTTGTTTTCGTGTATTTCATTTTTGTTTCCGTTTATAGTACAGTACAGTCCGTTTGTCATTTTTTAGCATGAAAAGTTTTATTTTTGAAATGTTTGTACATCTAACCCTGATTTTTCATTTTTACCTTATGTTTTTTTACCATCGCTGCAGTTGAGAATGTGCAGAGTCCTATAAAGGCTGCTATTGATTAGTAGTGCACATCATTGTCTCACCTTGCACAGCAGTTTGCATGAATATCCTAATTGTCAAATAAATAGTATCATTGTCCATATACACTAGAAGCTACAATATATTCATTTTAAATCAAATCCTTGAGACTTAAAAGTGCATAGCACATTAACCCTAATTTTAACTAACTATAACTTTCTTTGCAGAATTTTTAACAAAGTGAAAAGTCGCAGCGCTCACATGAAATCTCACAGACCGCCCGAACCCTGTGAAACAACAAAGAAAAACAAAATATTGGGTATACCAACATCAGGCAGTTTTGGATTCTTTAATAATTGTCCTCCTAGTCCTATACGTAACCAAACGCCTAAGAAGCCTACAATCAAAAAAGATACTTGATGGTGGATGCTGTTGTTTTTCGATGGAAAAGTTAAATAGAAGAATCAACTTTAGACTTGCAGTTGCAGCACTCAATTTCTCCAAATGGAAATAAATATTGCTGCTACAGAAGCACTCACTCAGTCATTCGCATTCATTTTCTATCTTTATGTCAATCTATTGTCTCCAATGACTCCAGTCTCAATATCAACCCTACGAGGTTGACTAAAGACAAACAGCTACGGCAAAGGCAATTAAACTACTGGGCAGATGTAATGGAAACGTGTCAATTAGCGTAAAGTCACTTTAGTTCTAAGGTTCAGATTGTTCTTATCGTTTCATAAGTATCATAATAAGTATACCAAACTACTCATTAGTAATATTAGAGCTATAAAATTATAAAGCGATTTATTACATTTATTAGGTGCAAGGCCTAATTCGCCTGTAATAGCTTATAATAGTGTAGTCTAATTAAATCTAGATCTACTATAATATATTCATGTAACATAATTGCTATATAAATATTGATCCAAGTAGTTTTCCTAACCTATATATTCGATTTCCAATTAAAAGGTTATATCCAGCAGAAAAATACATACTATGATAAAAGTAAGTTACTCATCAGTCATGAAACGATGATTAAATAAATGATAAGCTCTCCAATAATAAGGTTCTCTGGCGAGTCAAAATGATACCCTTGATTTCTTAAAAGTAAATTTGATCTCAAGCACACAATAATTATGCATTTTACATAATGCTATATATTATATTACTAAGTATGTGGTAAATTAAGACAAGAGCTACCACTACAACCAAACCACCATTACCAATTCAATAATAAGTAGTAACTTTTAAAGTACCATAAAAATACTATTATAATTACTTACGAAAATTATGTATTAAAACTAATTAGATTGTACTACTACTAAATAATAGCAACATATTATACTTACTGTATAAATACAAACGAGTTTTTCCAGGAAAAGAACTCATCTCTCAAAGGTTCAATAACATTATGAAAAATATTACAAGAAATTAAAGATTGTTCTATTTTATACTAAATACTACAAAGGAATGAATGCTACAGAGAAAGCATTGAAAATATGAATTTACAAATAGTTAGAGTAATATTATATAATTTTAAACAGACCAGTCCTTGGCAAAACATGGAAGTTTATATTAATGAGAAAAATGATAAAGACTTTATGATATCATGTGGAACACAAGGAAGATGAAAGCGATGAGGTAAAGTGACAAATGAAAAAGAAATGGGATATACTAATCATTGTAACTCATGATTTCATTAGATGCCAAACTCCACAAGTTTGTCAACTAAAAACTATTACTATGTATTGTCCTTATAAAAGAAAATATATTATTATATATCTGACAAAATTAGATTATGATTTATTTATCAATACCTACGGAGTATACACATATATTTAATGTATTAAGAATAAGTTTTACATAATATAAAATATACTCTGTAATACTTAACTTTGTTAGTGTCCTGCTGTTGTATGTAATTATGATTTAATGACATTTATATATTTAACTATTCATTGCTTGTTGAGTGAGTGCATAGTTGAGTATTCAGGCATTGCGTAAAAAATCCCAAACTAGTTTGGCGAATTATAAATAAACTCCATTAAGTTAACGTTTTGATAAGCAAGGTTAAAATAGTAATGGTAATAATATGTGTACATAAAATATGAATCCATTTATAGATACGATATTATCTATAACTGTAATAAAAGTTATTACTATTGCTAGATATGTTAGTGGTATGTGTATTTAATACGAAGGATGCGGTTGAAGATGTTGTTGAGAGAATAATACTAAGCCCATTATTAGCTAGGATTTAAAATTAGTCAAAACACAATACAAAAATGTAAAGGTAAATAGCTAATAAAATTATAGTATGAAACTTAATATTGCAAGTAAGTAATTAACATTAATTATAGTTGCCTGTTTACAGGAAAGGGTAATAAGCTACAAATAATAATACATAGACAGATATGACACACAGTGTTGTTAAATAAAGACAATCATATAATATCATTAGTGTAAAAGTACTACTTGTTAGAATTCAAACTTGTAAATATAATGTTTAATATATTCCCTGCGTGAGTATAAAGATAGAAGTATACATAGTAATCAGGTTACTTTATAATTATATATTCTTGCATCGTTCTGCAAATTAACAAGTAAATAGCTATACATAATATAATATCACATTACACCATCACTGACCTAACTATTCTACGTTAACCAATTCAACGATAGGCTATTTGTAGAACATGTCATTTGAAAGTGACTCGAATCCTGTCAGTTCATTTCATTTGTATTTAAATCCAGCTATCTAAGTAGATCCGTGTTTTATGCTTTCGTTTTCTTCTAACAAAATGTAAATTAACTTGATTCAGGGAGATATCATGGAGAAACATGAAAATCTTCTTTAAATTGCAATACTATGTGCAATACTTTCTCCGTAGTTGCCCGGGCCCGGTTGTCAACTTCCCGAACTGACATACATACAGTGAGTTATGTAAGGAGATATTTAATGAAAATCCAAGAATAGTTTTTGCATTGCAGAGAAAGGAAAGAAAATATTCTTTACACGTAAAAGACTATTTTCTTAATGAAAGCAAACTAATGTTTTTAGTTTCTCTATAGGAAATCTCTGAATTCAGATAATTTACAATAATTACTTTACTCCTGCCTGTATTTCTTTGTGATGTTTGTGTTTTTGACCTATAAAGAAACGTTTAATGCATGCAATATACTTTCCATGATAAATATTACAGGTATCTACAGTCACTTATATTATAGTGGTTAATAGAATAACTCACACGAAAACAATGCTACTGTTTGTAAATACTAGCAAATAATATCATTACTGTTTTTTATGAGAATTGTTAGTCATTCAATACATTTCTTTACCATTAGAAGCTGTCACCTTTCCAGCCTTTACTACTACTATGGCTGTTTTTGTTTGCATTGACAATTTCCATTAAATTATTACCAGTTCTGCTATTACTATTACTATTGTTGTATTCACAGCAGGTTCTTTTCCGGGGTTCATTATATAATCACGATTTTATATAATTTAGAAGTTCGTTTCTAGTCCATGAAAGCATGAATGAATGTTGTTCTACATACATAGTTATAAAAATAGTAAACAAAGAATACAGCAACAAAACGTTATTGTTGTTGCATAGAAAGTCTTCTAGCTTCTACATGGACAATTGAATATGAAATGACTTCACAGACTTTTAAATGGATTCGGAGTATTTATTACGACTACATAGTATTTAACATGACATGAAAGAATTTCTACGATCCATCCACTGTGTCTGAGTGCATTATTATTGTGAGGTCTAGTATTTAATGCGTAAAACTTAATTTAGTAGAGTCTAGAGTGTAATCTACTCTGTAGTTAATAATTGCCATGATATGAAATAACTTATTTGTATGTATTATGTAACTTAGGCATTTCTGTGATCCCTTGAATAACCTGTAGACAAGTCGTAGAATTTTATACTTGTGTAATTGTATTGTAAAGTTATTACTAGTAATTATTATTATTACAGTCTCTATACTTATGTGCTGTTAATATATAATAGTAATACCCGGATGGTATTCACTCTGTTGTGATTGATGCGGCATTGGATTTTCGATTGAATGTACTAAACTTTGTTTTGACCTATATAACAATTATAATTAAATACCATCATACTTATATAGTAGAAAAATACTCTCAAAAACTATCATATATAGCCATACATGACTTGGCCAAATAAACTGCATTAATTATTTGTTCTTAATTCGCTCATGACTCATGACATTAAGTAACTTACATAATAATATACTAGGTAGATACACTGTTAAATAGTTAAGCAGCTGCTGCAAGAGTTTTTTTGCACATTTGTTAAATCCCTTGTTAATGCTAGGTACTACAGTAAATTAAAAACGGAATACCTTATTTATATGATAGAAATGGAATTATTTTACTTAAGTAATACAACTATACTGATATGAATGTAATAATAGTATTTTACAAAATATACAACACATGAACGAAGAAACATGAATGCAAACGAGCTAAGATTTACTGAAAAGAAAATAATATACAAAATGTAACCATGAAATCATTACATCCATGAAAAACAGAGTTAAAGAGCGTAAAATAATTGTACTGCTACGCAAAACCAATAGCCTGAGTTATATAGTAATTAGTAAAGAGAGTGAGAATACCTAATACCATCTTTTTGCAGTACCTTTTCCGTTCTGTTTACTTTCATATGATAATATTCTACATTAATATCTAGGTGTATATGAATAAGACGTAAAAATGTATCTTGACTCATGTATGATTATGACAAGCTTTATTTTTAATGATTTTCAACTTAAGTGATTGAAATAAACCCTTGATTTCCCTTCCATTCCATTAAACTTTCATTCATTAGTAAACATACTAATCATAAAACTTATTTTAGTAGTAAAAAATACATGCAGAAAACTAATAAGCAAACACACCATGCACACAATCTAGCTTCCATAAAATACAAACGACTTTAGGTAGGTAGTTGAAAATCCACGAACTACTATACTCACTAGGACTACACAATGTCTGGAGAAGTGTTTATTATGGGCAATATAAATAATTGCTTTTTGCAGGGAATCAATACTCTTACATTAGTACTATACAAGAACACTCATTCATCATCAATTGAATATTTAATGAAACCATTTCATTACATTACACAAACAAACTCATGATTATGATATCAATCAATGTAAGTAATTTTTATGAAACTTTATGAGTCATAATTTTCTTGGAAAGAGTGCTAAAACAAAGAATACATACATAAAACATGGGATAGGTATATTGTATAAACTTACACTTATTTACATGCAAACTTGCCAAGGTATTATTGTCAAAAGCATTTATTTGACTCGACTTTCATGAAAATGATTAATACAGTTAACAGGGGAGAATATAAATATCACATTATACACAAACAATACAAAAGTCTACAAATTCTACTTGTACTACATACAACAGCTATAAAAATAACGCTATGAAACGTACTGTACGAGTAAATCACTAAAAAAACCAGTAAAGTCTCCTATTTTTTAATCACAAGAGAAAAGTGGGACAGTTGTTACTTGCATTCAAGAAATATTTACAAATAAAATACAGCAATACCTTAATTGCCATTAAGTACATCGGTATACATACATGTACTTACAGGGCAAACTAAAAGAAAAATGATTACCTAATTTAATTAATTACGGAAACATAATATTTCGGAGGGGTAAAAATAATATTATGGGAAGTATGAACTAAAATATACTAACTGTTAAAGTGTATATGCCTATGTAACAACTGCTAATACTATGTAATAGTGTAATAGGAGACACACATGTGGTAAAAAGATTTCAGAGAGAAATGAAATTGACTTGAAGAAAGTAGAGATCTATTTTCGAATGAATGGGGAATGTAACAGAGAAAGTAATGAGTAATGAATAATGACAGAAGAACGTTTTTCGTACCACTATTGAAAAATACTAACAAATAGCTTTAAGACAAATTACACGTACATTAATATGTAATACATACTAGTGCTGCAGAACATTTATAATTACACTAATTTGATGATTATCTGATCTGTGTTTACAATTACAATATTAATGCTAATTATTACGTAATTAAGATATCCGAAATACCTAGTTTGGTGTTACATTCCCACACGGTACATCATGTTGAAAAGTCCTTGTGTATTATTGTACGTTTTTGAGCGATTGACCATAGAATGCTATTGTAATAATTGTTTGTGATGAGAGTCTGCTTACTGTTTAATTTGTACTAATTATTATGTACTGTATGTAACTCTGAAAAGCTTATCAAACACAATGGAAACTATTTAAACTGTTTATGTATCCTGTACACAAAATTATTTACATCTATTAACTGTATAAAATGTATGTAATAATCCTGACACTTATTAAAGCCCTTAAAAAGTGAGATGAAATTAAAAATTCCTTATTAGACTATACATTATATACAATGCTGTGCTAATAAATACATCAGTAGTGTAAACTTATAATACGAGTATGTAGTATGTAGTAATATATTCAGATAACACATAGAAATCGCTATTAGTTAGCTTTTAGTATGATATAACCTTGTTTAAAGCTTTACTACAAACCTTAATTGTATAATTGGCGTTTCCTGACCGAATAACTACCATGATAGTAACATACAGTTTCTTGTTAGAATATCTCATAATAGTTATAAAGTAATCATGTATTTAATTTATGTAAGCTCTCTGTAATCAGTGGC
Organism: Pogonognathellus longicornis; assembly: GCA_034694085.1. Taxonomy (NCBI): domain Eukaryota; kingdom Metazoa; phylum Arthropoda; class Collembola; order Entomobryomorpha; family Tomoceridae; genus Pogonognathellus; species Pogonognathellus longicornis. Next base: position 57,404 of record JAQFYB010000351.1, read on the forward strand.
AAAGTGAGAATCCATTGATTCCTATATAGAACTATAAAATACACAACAATACTATTCTATAGGAAATAATGATATAACGCAAGATCTAGAATAAATATTAGTTTGTTGCGATGTTTCTAACCGTGATTAAGTGCAAACTAATCATTTTAATCAAATCATCATAATACTCCTCATATTCACTTCATAATATGCTTGGGTTACACTTACAGCTAGTATTAAATTACATTCACCAATGTGATTTTACAGAAATAGTAGTTTTGCTTTTGCTACATATTAACGATAACTGTAGGATACGTGGACATTATAGATAATAAAGCTTCAGGTTAATCAGCATCGTCTGTTCGAAGGATGTTACTCCCATCCAGTTTCTTCAAGTGGAGAATCTTTTTTGAGACTTCTTTTTGCCAATCCTGAGTTGCATTCACTGAGCCGCTGTTTTGAGCCATGAAACGTTCTTCCAAAGGATTCCCTGCAGAAATTCATAATAAATGACAGACTTATATTATTTAAGAGAAAATACTCGTTTTTCATTTTTATTAGAGTATGAATGAGCATTATCTTAAATATACCGACGATCACTAGTTCTTCCAATTTGGGACAATCGTTTAGACGTGCGACTTCTCCCCACTCACGTACCCAGTTGTTGGCGAGGTAAAGCACACGCAGTTTCTTACAAGATGTAACTCCTTTCGACGGCTTTTCAATAGTGTTGTAAGAAGCCCAGATTTCTTCCAGTGTATCAGAACAAGTTTCCTGCATTTTAGAATCCGATTAAAGATAAGATACGTATATTAAGCATACCTAAGCAATTGTTAATGATTAACAATTATGACATTTCGTACCACTCCTGCTAAACTTTTCAGGTAGTTTCTGCCAATGGAGAGAATTTTTATACATTTCAACGAATTCAAATTGGTTATTCTTTCAATCATGTTTGTTGACAGTGACAATTTTCTGTACAAAAAATACACAAGTGTTATATGAAATACTAATATGCAGAAAGGGACAAATTATATTTATTTGCTAATTGTCAATTTACAAAAACTTACTCGCATTTGAGAAGCATAGAAGTTGACCCGTCCATCTTTTCTATAGGAGGTGACCAGCCATTCAACTTGACATCAACAGCTTCAGCTGCTTTATTCCCCTTTTCCTCCCACATTTTTATTGCTTCCTTCAAGCCTATTTTCCGAATCGGTTGACCAGGTTGAGCCTTTAATTAAACAAACATTCAGAATTACACCATAAAATCAAGTTATTAATTCATGTATCTACAAATTATCTTATTTTACATTTAAAATCACAATGCGTTTTCATATTCAAGCATTACTGTCTTAATAATTAAATAGAGAAAGGACTTTCACTAAAAGAAAACCCGCCAAAAAATACCGGAGCAAGAACTCCAGTACTGTTTAGTTTTGGAAAGATATAAATGAATACCCATTTACTCACCATTTTACCAAAGTTCACACAATCTTTGAAATCTGGGAAAAAATTAAAGTTTTTATTACGAATCTGTAAGATTGATCGTTTCACCCGATTTCTTTTACTTTCTTTGACTTTCTGTCACTTTCACCGAGAGAAAATTATCGACCAAACAATTTCGCAGGTTTCCACTAAGTAATATGCTGGGATTACCACTTTATTACTCCTTGACACTCGATGAATCCCAAAACTCACTCTACGAAATTATAACATATAAAAATTGTCAGAACTATGAGTTCACAAATTAACTTTAGCTGCAAAATAACACTGTTTCCACTACTTATCAGAGTTTACATGGCAATGCTGCAATGTGCCAACACCTTGACGATGATTTCAATAAAATTGAAGGTCTTTTTGTGCAATCTCATTGTATGTAAATAATTAGCTTAGAGCCGGTGCCCCAAAAAACAAAGATTATACAGTGAATTACAGTGTGTTGCAGAATGTGTGAATCACTTT
>JAQFYB010000352.1:0-59340 GCA_034694085.1 Pogonognathellus longicornis
TCCAAATTCAGTAAGGCTGATTCAGCACTTTTTAAGGGCCAAATTCATTTAATTAAGGCCCCATTAAATAGCACCCAATTAAAACCACATTAAAATGCATCAAAAACGCGCCTAGCGCAAAATCTAGGTACGCGCCTGCCTAAGGCATAGTGCCTCTCGCTCGGTACGTCCTTGAATGTAGCATGGCTACATTAAACATCTTATCCCTAAAATTCCTAAATGCTTTATTTAACTTCGTACCGTTGTTTACTGGAAACTCGGTGCCGACTACCGGTGTCATAGCTGGAGAAGAATACGCCTCATTATCCTTGTCACTAATATCAGAGTCGAAGTCCGAATTCTTTGGTGCCTCACATTTTTCAGATGGTAATCGAGTCCCAGCGGGGCACAAACACTTAAATGCAGATTTACAATTTTGGCACAGAGTAATGGTACCTTCGTATCCTAAAATTCCTTCCGCGTTAGGTCTTCCGATTGGATAAGGCGTCGGCGTCGTTGGCTTAGGTTTCAGCTCCTTTTTCTTCCCCTGGTTAGTGGGACGTGGATTTCTCGTAACGCCATTATTAACTCTAACCGCTAATACATTAACATCATTCATTTCAAAATAGTTACAGAGTATGTACAAAGCAGCGGACAAACAAGCTGTCAATATCAATGGGGTTCCATTGAAAATTTCTTCACATATATTGGAACCGGTTTGAATCGGCAATCTGTCGAGTACGATAGGTACATTACAAACCTAAATGAAACCGAATAATCGTTATGTTTCTTGAACAGTATTATGTCGATTGTCATTATGCTAACTCGATTTTCTGTGGCCAAGTAACAAATAGAAATAATTTGATATCATTACATTGAGTTTTACATCTGTAATTATCTGATTGATTCCTCGTTTGCAATTATTAAAGCGAATGCACTTTGCCCCATCCTTCATCACAACCCAAGCCTTAGTTAGAATATATGTCCCTTGTATCCCAACAAATCCCTGAAACAGAGATTAAAAATATTATTAAGCTGTGAATATAAAATATAAAGCATTTGAATTATATATATCTACTAATATTGTTTTGCTCTTGTGAAAATCTTGCCTGAATAAGAATTTGTTCCATAGAAGTACGGAAAAATCGATTAAAGGAAAATCCCATTTCCCGGTGTATTAATCTTTCCGTACGTTTCAAGACTGCAAAGAAAGGAGTGGAAAAACCAAGTATGAAAACTATGTAGCCTAAAATGTATGAAAACTTTTCAATGTACATAGCTGTATCAGCGAATATCTGAAAACAGTCGTAAAATTCACGGAATTGGCTAGCAATTCCTAAAATTTGTCCTGCCAAAACTGCTTTTGAGGCATACAATCCATCCAGGATACCCATCTTTCAGCAATCAGTTTTTTAAGGACCTTTCAAGGATGGCACCAATGAACAGAAAAGTTTATAAAGTGTTTCGGCTGTGGAATTAGAAGTAGAACTTATGAAGACAGAAGTTATTTCCAAATGTTTTTATAGAAATAGGTCTTAACACATGAAAACAGCTATGGTGACAAAATTCGGACAATTTTCACTAAATGAATCCTACTATTTCAAGATAGTCAAAATACGGTGTGAGGTTTGGGGTAGGCTTGAAGATTTTTAGGCAAACAAAGGCTGGTAAGGAAAATACGGAGAGACATGGTTCATCAATGAGATCAATGTGAATGCACTTGAATTTTTTTATCATTTTAGATTTTTCTCGCATGTTACCCAAAATTCTAAGAAATAATTTTGTGAGCTAAGTAAAATTATGTAGTAATTATAAAAGAAACAATTGGAAACAGATTGTATTTTACATTGCACTTAAATCATTTCAAAGGCAAAGGCTAAGATGTCAAACGTCTTTATCCTCATCATGGCAAGTACATTGTTTCTAATATCGGACTATCTTGAGACTAGAATAATATGTAAAAACTATGAATAATAATTATTATTTTCTTTTCAATTTAACATTGCAGTTTGACGAATCAAGATTCATTTCCCAAACGGCGGCTCTGGTTTTAGTAACAATATTTGTGGCAACTGTAATATTCCAAATTGAAACCATATTAGCCCTAGGAATTGCTTTGCTAGAGATAGCAGCTATGCTTCACGTTAACCTCGATGCTAATTATAATACGGAATATTCTCCTGTTAACAAAAAATTGGTCAGTACTTAATTTAGTACTTTTTTTGAACTCATTATAAGAATTTTGCGAATGGTAAACTGTGTTGACCTTGCCAGTACAGTTTACAGTGCTTACTAAAATTCATTAAGTAATAGATGGACTGTTTAAATAGTATACAATCAATAAAGCTCATGTTAAATTATGTAAATTAATGTTAAATATTTGTAATTGATTGTCCTTATTTCTTGTAAAACATAGATACGGATTCTGTCAGACTTTTTGATTGCATTATTTTGCTGTGGAATCTTATTCATGCGTGAAGGTCTACAAGTATTCCAGATGGCATTCATTAAAATTCACTTTGAAGGATTATTGGCTATTTTCTTATTCGATACGAGATTCTTTCAAAATATTAACTTGGCACTGCGTGAATCCATTCAACATCCATTAAGTTACTACAACTTGTCTGTGTTTTTTTGCTCAATGGTTTTGGTGTATAAAAACGCAAGTCACCTACTTTATATCACCTTTTTAGAACCTACTCCTACTACTCCTACATGATACAATAAAAACAAGATTTGGAAGATAACGTGTTTTAATAATACTTTTGGAGACATTAATCTATCATGTATAGACTGAAAATTGGGGGGGGGGGGGTTCAGCATCCTAAATACGCCACTTCTGTTGCATAAAAATATTTCTAGAAATTACGATAGGATTACAATTCATGTATTTCATTCATATTACTTTCTTGATGCGGTGAATTGTAATATTTGCAATACATTTTCAAGTCAACAGCAGGAAAGGTTAAAAACATTAAATAAATGAAAAACCTAAATTAGGACTATCTTGGTGTGGATGTAATAATGTGTTAAAAACAATTGAATTTTTTAGTAAAGCTGTTCATTTCATACGTACAAAAATGTTGATATAAGTTGCGGAAATGCATGTTGAGAAAATAAAATATAGCCTTTTATTATTGACAGATGCTTTTGTACAGTTAAAAGTGTAATGATAATAATTCATTACATTACAAAGTACAAAAGAGTACCAAAACTAAAAGTTAATAAATCATTTTATTTAACTAATTAAATCTGTTATGTGTATATAAGAAGTATTAATTTACATGAAATGAAATGGTTAATGCAAAACAAAACCAACATGCTTTTATAGCATGGTTTCAAGTGTTTCTATGATTGCATGCACAGCTCATATAAATTGATATGATTAAACTAAAAGAAAAGTAATGTACTTCAATATCAGTGAATTTGAAAAACTTTTTGAATATGAAATTAGATTTTTCTTGCTTATCACTCAAAATTCTTAGAAATCGACTTCGTTACATTTTTACAGGAAACGACAATTGAACCTATCGAGATATAAAAACTAAAACAATAAACAATTGGAAACGCTTTATATTGTACTAATATAATAAAAATCATTTCAGTAGGTAAATCATTTCAAAATCAAAGGCTAAAATGGCAAATGATTTTATCCTCATCATGGCAAGTGCATTTTATCTAAAATTAGCCTATTCTGAGACTACAAAATCTTAAAAACTAGGGATACTTATTTTGAATTTAATATTGCAGTCTGATGAATCACAATTCGTCTACACCACGGCGGCTCTGGCTGTTGTAACAGTGTATGTGCTAACTTATATAATCGGAAGTGAAAGCATAGCTGTAGGAATTGCTTTACTAGGGATTGCAACTTTCCTTCACGTTGACCGCGATGCTGAATATATAGACTATCATACCGTGGTCAAAAAACTGGTCAGTACTTACAAATAATTTAGAAACTTTATGAATTACTTGATGATTTTTCTGAATACAATCTATATAATACGGGCCTTGCCAGTTCATTACCTATTGAAATTCTGGTACATATACTGGTAATGGACAGTACAAAAATTGGTGTGAAATTAATGAAACATTAATTTATTTGTGAAACAATAGATAAGGATTCTGACGGACATTTGTATCGTGTGTGTTTGCTTTGTAGTTTTCTTATTTCAATTCGGGTATCTAATAATGCTAGCATTTGGAGACCCAAGCATAACAAAAAGTACCTTTGGATCTTGGATATGTGTTCATTATTCACTTATGTTCTATAATGTGTCAGTAGTTTGGTGCTCATTGATATTTGCGTTTAAAAACGCGGGCCACCTACTTTATCATCTTTTCAAATACATAAACGAATAATGGCCTGTTGAACAGGCTGTCTATCAGCTTTAATGTATAGAAATCTAACAAATGTTTTCAGAACTTGTGTGATATGACTTTGACAAGTTTATAAACTTTATACTGCCTGAAACTATAAACTTTTTTTAAAAACCATTTCATTTCAAGATTACATAAATGCATAACTGAATACGTATTGAAAGCACTCTTATATAAATATTTCTAGAAATTACAACACCTATACTATTACAAATCAATGACACAATCATATATTACTTATTTCATAGACTGTATATGGTATAATATTGTAATATTTGTAACTAAACATTTCACATTTTAAAGGCAACAGGAGAAAGGACTACTGTAAAAGTATTAAATTAGAAATATTTTAACACGTATTTAAAAACATTACATTTTTAGTAAAGTTGTTCAGTTCATTGGTAAAACAAATTCTGATATAATTTGTTACAGTAAATTATGCGAGTATGTACCTAAATACCACCTAAATACGGTACAAAGAACAAATAATCCTTCTTACAGAGTCCCTTGACAGAATTTATTTTACACTAAATAACAGTATTTAGAAATTGTATCAATTAAAGAGTCCTGAAACAGGATTATATTCTAAAATTACTCTTCTATCTATGTGTATGTAGATTTATACATAGTTCCCACTGTAAAAAATGATAAAACGATTGAAATATTTTTAGCCACAATAGAACCAGCCGCTAGTTGTAAATGGAGTATATCAAACCAAAATGTTACTAGAAATTTTGTGAGAGGCACGTGTTCTCAAAGTCCAGGGCGTAGTGCCCACCCTCGTTACGTCCTTGAATGGAGTGTGGCTACGCAATCTTATTCCTATACTTTGTTAACTTTGTTTCTATGATTGCACATTTCATATTATGAATTGAAATGATTAAACTAACAGAAGTGTAGCGTGTGAATGCATTTTAAAAAAAATATCGTTAATTTTTTCTCTCATATCACTCAAAATTCTTAGAAATCGACTTCAACATTAAGAGATAAGTAAAATGAATTAACTAAAAGAAACAATTGGAAACGAATTGTATAGTAGGTACTTAAATCATTTCAAATTTCAAAGGCTAAAATGTCAAATGATTTTATCCTCATCATGGCAAGTGCATCTTACCTTAAATTAGCCTATTCTGAGATTACAATATCGTAAAAACTAGGGATAATTATTTTTAATTTGACATTGCAGTCTGATGAATCAGAATTCGTTTACACCACGTCGGCTCTGGTTGCTGTAACAGTATATGTGGCAACTTATATATTCGGAAGTGAAAGCATAGCTATAGGAATTGCTTTGCTAGAGATCGCAACTTTCCTTCACGTTGACCGCGATGCTGAATTTGTAGACTATGACATTTTGTCGAAAAAATTGGTCAGTACCTAATTTACTACCTTTATGAATTTACTTGGATATGTAATGGGCAGTATAGTATAAATGTTGATTAATGTTGGTGTATAATAAAGAAAACATGTTAAATGTGAATATTAACGATTGCAATTATTTGTGAAATAACAGATAAGGTTTTTGACGGACGTTTGCGTTATTTTTTATTGCTCTATAATCGTAAGAATGCAACTCGGTTTTTATACATTGATATCTCAAGGCGATACAAAACCTAGCTTAGGACCTTGGAAATGGATTCTGTATTCTTTTTTCTTCCATAATTTGTCTTTATTTTACTGCTCAGTGATATCTGCGTTTAAAAACGCAGGCCACTTACTTTATCATCTTTTGATCACCAACAACGAATAGCTGCTTGCTGAACACACTGAACAGGCTGTCTTTCAGCTATAATCTGTATTCTATATTTTATAATCCTAATAATTTTAAAGCTTATAATTTATGCGATGTAATACAAACAAGTTGACAAGTTTATAAACCTGATAAATAATGTTTGAAACCTTTCTTATCATTTCATACTGGTAATAAGAATACATCAATGCATAACTGGATGCGTATTGAAACTAGCACTCTTAAATAAATATTTCTAGAAATTATGATACCTATACGATTACAAATCAATTACACAATCATATTACTTTCCTCACAAACTCAATTTTAATTATTGTAACTAGAGATTAATACACATTTTAAAGTCAACAGGACAGGAGAGAAAGGGTTAGGTACTTTAAAAACATTAAATTAGAAATATTCTAACATGTATGTAAAATGTGTTAAAAACATTGCATTTTTAGTAAAGCTGTTCATTTCATTCGTACAAAAATGTTGAACTTTGTTACGGTAATGTGACAAAACAAGCCCTTTATTATTATCGGATGCGTTTGCAGAGGTGAAAGTACTGATACACCAAAATACATTACAAAGGACAAAGACCATCGTCATTCATAAATTTGCTTGACAGAATATTATGTAAGAATTATTTGTCTACACAGTAAAGCAGCATTTAATGAGAAATAAGAATGCACTTTCCATATAACTGGATTCCTATACTTTGTTAACTTTGTTTCTATGATTGCAAGAGAGATGTATAATAGTGTACTTCAACGAGAATACACATATTTTAAAAACTTTTTGAACATGAAATTAGATTTTTCTTGCATACAACTCAAAATTCTAAGAAATCGACTTCGAATTCATGTAGGTATACAAGAAACTGCAATCGATTAAACTAACGAGTTAAGGGATACGTAAAATGTATTTTAAAAGAAACAGTTGAAAACGGTTTGCATTGCAAAACATTTCAAAGCAAGGGGGAAAATGCGAAATGACATTTTCCGCATCATGGCAAGTGCATATTTTATCTAAAATTATTGTTCTATTCTGAGACTACAATATTATATCGTAAAAACCAAGTAAAAGTATTTTCAATTTAACATTGCAGCTTGAAGAATTAAGACTCCTTGCTGAAACTTCAACTCTGGCTTTCTTTACAATATTTATAGTCAATTTTATATTCAAAAATGAAGGCATAGCCATAGGAATTGCTTCGCTGGAGATCGAAACGTTGGTTCACGTTAAAATCGATGCTGAATATTTAACATTCTCTTCCCTAGTCAAAAAATTGGTCAGTACTTAATTTAGTACCTTTACGAATTTACTTGACAATTCTATATTGAACTCATTATGCGAGTTTTCTAAATGGCAATCTATGTAGACCTTGCCAGTGCAGTATCTAAATACTGTATATAAAGCATGGTATAAAATAAATAAAGGATAATAATATTATGTTAAATTATGTGAATATTAAATGCAAATTAAAGTTAAATAATTGTTATTGATTGAAAATATTTTTAAAACAATAGATACGGATTCTGACAGACCTTTTGGTTTTCTTTATTTGCGTTGGAGTCTTCCTGGGTGGAGGTCACTTACTTTTTATAATAGCTACTTATCTCTCATTTACAAGTTTTAGCTTCCTTGACTGGATTAAACTGTCACTAATTTTCTATAACATGTCTGTAATTTTCTGCTCAAGTATGTTTGCGTATAAAAACGCAGGTCACATATTTTATCTTCTTATTAAAACGTACTTCGTGCGCTCAAATAATTAAAAACAAGGTTACAATTTTTAAACCCTTATAGGTAGGTATGTAAGGTATTACTATTACATGGAACTATAAATGTTTGTAAAACCATTTCATTTCAAAATGGCAAAGAATACATCACACGTATTACGTATAACTCAATGCGTGTTAAAGCTAGTAGCTAGCACTCTCACATTTTTTCTAGAAATTATGACACGATTATCAATCAATGACATTATGATTATATTATTTTCTTCATGTGCTGAATTGTGATAATTGTAATACAGGTTCAATTAATTCATTACAAATACTAAATTAGTGCTACTAGAATGGGCTATTCAACTTTGAATTTCTACATGAATATTACGTATTGAAAATCTACTAGTTTCAAATTTTTGTAGCTATTCCAAAATTCATATGTATAAAAACATATTTGCACTTAAATAAAAAAAAAGTTCTTTGATCATAGCACCGATATGTTGCTTAATATTTGGAAAAAATTAAATAAAAACGTTTTTAGTTTCCCCTAATAGAGGTTCAAGATCGTTAAGAACTTTATCACTGGTGGGACGATGCTTTTTATCCATAAGGCATTTGAGCGACACAGAATAAACATAAGATGCTTGATTACCATCTACGGACATAGCTCTAGAATCAAGAAAAGGAATTATATCTTCATCTTGCACAGCTTCTTCAAGATAAGTCACAATGTCATTGCCTTCTCGGTCTTCATCATAAGGGGAAAGACCAGTTAAAACTTCTAGCATAACCTGTTACATAGATAGACATTAAACATTAATACAAAAAACTAAAATTACAATCTGAAGTGAAGTTTTCACTAATAAATGTTTATGACTACAAAATAAGATCATATTATTACCACGCCCAAGCTAAATACATCCATTTTTGGTGAAATATCTCCACGAAACGCTTCCGGAGCCATATAAGCTGAAGTGCCAAATATTGTTGATGTGAGAGCTGATGTTTGATTAGACGTACTCAAAGATTTGGCCAATCCAAAGTCAGCTAACTGTAAACAAATGATGCATTATTTTTTATTGACAAATTCAATATCGAGGTGTATAAAGCTCATTAAATTAATTTACAAAATAAATTAATATTTGCACTTACTTTAGGAGCACATTTACCATCAATAAGAATATTTGCTGATTTGATATCTCGATGAATCAACGGCTTAGTTTGAGAAAAATGAAGAAAATGAACAGCCTTGGATACTCCGTAGAGAATTCGAACACGTTGTGGCCAACTAAGAGGATTCCTTGTACATCTCAGCTGAAAATTTCACCACAAAAGCATTTTCCCGTCAGTTTAGAATTAATAAATATATATTTATTGAAATATTGTTTGGAAATTCACAAGAGATTAGGAAATCGTCTTTAAAAATCATAAACAGTTGTTCACTTACTGTGGAACTGTTTAAACATGCAATAGCGTCCAAAAGAGAACCACCCTCAACAAATTCGTATATTAGGCAAAATTGAGGACCGTTGGAACAAAATCCGATAAGTGAAACAAGGTTTTCGTGACGATAGCTAAATGAAACGAAACAATGAGATTCTGCTCATATTTGAATGTTGATTTTTACACTAAATTCTAGTGGGCCAGCACTAAGATATAGTGGTAGTCCAAATGCATAAAAATAGAGTCGATCATAAAAAATATATTATGTATAAATGTAAACTTGAATATTTTAAAATTGTCAAAATTACACAGATAGGGCTCTAATCTCCGCAACAAATTGATCCTCTGCAATAGATGAAGCAGGATGCAGTAATTTAACAGCCAAAGAAGGTCCCCTTTGTCCTAAATTAACTTTAAACACCTTTCCAAAAGCTCCACTTCCTATTGAGAACTCATCACTAAAATTCTTTGTTACTGTTTCAAGTACATCAATGCTAAAATTGATTAAATTTCCTTTGGAATAGTCTTGATTATTTAATTTTTCTACAATAACAGTGATTGGATCTTCACTAGTGCTACCAGTCTGTTGTGACAAATGCTCATCAGTACTTTCCTCAAATTGCAAAGGAACTTGTGAGGCAGGTCCTTGCTTTGGTCTTTCAGGAGGAGGAATCCCCAATATTTCTAAAGCTACATAGTCTGCTGCTCTATATAATTCACACAGCTGCAAAAGTTCCAACAGTGTTTCCACTTTGGGTCTTGTTTTTCCTGATGTTGACCACTCGTCAAGGAGAATTTCCCCATACAGTTTTCCTGTTTGGTTCCCATGTCTTTCTATCAATCCTATATGTTCAGTTGTGTATTTTGGTCTGTCCGGATATGTCTCGGATGGGATGCGCGACATCAGCATTTTCCAGGAATCTTGGACATCCAGCAGCTACAAAAATTAATAATAAACATAAATTGTTAGATAAAAATCAACCAAATCAAATAAGTATTCACATACATTGCAGTGATCATTAATAAATTGTCCCCCCTAGAAAACATTGAGTTGAGCATATTTTGTGTTAAAGTTAGTTAACTAAATTAATTACGAATTTAGAAGTTCTCAACCAAATCAACAAAACACGTAACTTTGTTTGAATCAAGTAAGTGCAATAAAAAATGTTGAATGTTTTTAAATGCAAAATATCTCTTACCTGTGCTATTTTGAGACGAAATCTTGGTGGAAGTTTCCTCAATTCAACTCCTGAGTATGAAATTCCAGCCATTTTTACAAAATAATACTATCAGTCATGAGATATACAACAATTAGTTAATTATTTTTGTCATTTTTATGACAAAAACAAAAAAATAGGGTTTGACACCCAAAAAGTCAGTTGCAATGAAAAAGGATGTAATATTCGCGCTTGTCTGAGGATTGGACTATTTACTTACAATGGAACGCGGGTCTTTACAACGTTTTTATGGAGTCTTGTGTTTCGTGTGTTGTACTGAAGTTTCGTTGCGGTTTCGGCATTCAATCAAATATTGAATATTTTTCGATTTCGAATCTAGATTTCAGAAAAAATAGTGACAAAAAATTTGACTAATGTTATAAAACCTATTTAATTATTGCTTAGGTTCACTGTAATAATTAAATCATTTAACAATGGGGTCAGCTTTGGAGTCATACATTAATCGTAAGTTTGATGTTTGAACTTTGAAGTTATAAAATATATTAATATTTTTAAGAAATGAGGAGAAAAAAATAGCGAAATCGAAAATATTATTATGTTAATCATTAATTGGTTTGAAGTAATGCATTGTAAATTTAATTACAAATTATGCATTTGCAGAATAATTAAGAACTAATTTCTTGAATTATAGTTATTTTTAAAATATTTAATTGGTTTATTTTGTCTGTTTGATTCATATTTTATTCGTCTTCGTGATGTCGTAACTTCGGTTTTTTTGTTGGAGCTAATAATTTTAAAGATTATGGTGTGTACAGATCACTTTTAATTTTGCTGTGCTTAGTGCTTTGTAATTCTTGACTAATTTTACTACATTCAAGATTCTATTTACTAAAATTATAGTGATATTAACTGAGTTTTGATTGCATAATACATAATATTATATTTACAATTTAATTCCAGGTATTGTATCTATTATTACGTCCGATGGACGAAATTTTGTGGTAAGTTTACTATTTATTGTCTGTACAACAAATATTTAATTACATTTTTATATAAGTCATAAGTTGTACTATAATTAATTTTGGCATTCAATATTATTGATGATTTTTCATTCTTTTCGATTGAAATGCGCAGTTGCACTTAACCAAGTTTAGAATACAAGAACAAGAGAATGACATTATGAAATATGAAGTATTGTTACTTTTCAGGCAAGCAACAGCATAACAAACCTGTTTGTTATGCTGTTGTTTACGAAGTTTGTTTAATTTTTGCTGTCGCAGATATGTCTCGTTTTGAGAATCGAGATAATGGGGATAACGCAAAAGTACCTCTAACTAAAATGTTAATATGTGTAAATAGTAATTACTTAAATACTACCTTTTTATTGTTGGTTATAATTTGGAAAAAATAATTAAGCATGCATATTTTGTATTTGTAGCAAGTCAAAAGCAACTACGCGATTCATTTTTTTAATTGAATTGTCAAACATTGTAGATTATAATTTTTAATTACCTAAATATAAATCATGATTGATAAGTATTACCTATATTTATCATTTAGTAATTCTCTATTAGGTAATAATTTATTTTCAAAAAATGGAAGACTTGAAAAAAGATTTAATGATTTTGAATTTATAGTTCATTAACTGTTTTCTATCGTACACATTGTAATGGACAGTAAAAATGGCGAATAATTAGTACATATCATTCAGTTTATTGTATTAATGATCTTTCCTTTCAGAATTACACTTACTTGTTAAAAAGATCAAAACTTATGCTTGTCAAATAAATATTATTTTGTTTAAAAAATGACCTCTAGAAGCATAAGTTCTGATCTTTTTAATAATATCGGAGGTTTAAATAGTCTGTTAAACTATATACTTACTTGTTAGTTTGTAGTTAACTGAATTGTTCGTTTCGCGAAATGAAATAAATTATAAACTGTCTTTAAATACTTTCAGGGTACTTTAAAAGGATTTGACCAAACAATAAATATTATTCTGGATGATAGTCATGAACGAGTTTACAGCCCTACCCAAGGAATAGAGCAGATAACTCTAGGTCTTCATATCATAAGGGGTGATAACATGTAAGTTTTTTGTAATTATATTAAAATAATATTTTAGTAGACACATTTATTTGCAATTCATCAAGACCTTCTCAAATCTTTAGCCCGTACGTACACCGTAATAATCTTTGGTATTTTATTTTCATCAATTGCAAATTCAGAAATGTGTGTTCTATAGTATCTATATTCTATATTGTCCTCGTTTAGTTACAACTATGCATGATTAGTTTGTAATAGGTTTCAATCTAAAGTAAAGTAATGAAATGTGTAACCGTTTAATGTAATTTGTGTTTCATTACATTTATTACAGAGCCATAATAGGAGAACTTGACGAAGAAATAGATGCTAGACTAGATATGACTGCAATTAAGGCCGAACCTCTCAACGCCATTGTTCATTAGTACAAATTTCGTCTGCTCAACTCTACTCGTCCCACTTCTTTTCATCTCATGCAGTTTCTTACTTCGTCTGTCTCTCTACAAAAAGTCAAATAAAGGAAAGGCTCTTTCTACTCTTTCATCACGGCACATCACATTGCAGTTGTCGCGTCTTCGTCGTCTGTGTTAATTCTTTCACCCTTCTGTTCCCTTGATTTCGAACTTCACATCAAAACGTGTAAAGCATGAAGTAAGGATATTAACAAAGTGTAGCACAACATGTACAGATGTACCCAGTCGTACTACTTTGTTGCGTACCTTAAGTGTAAATTGATGGACGTGCTTTAGATTGCTCTCCGTCGTCAAATATTCGTTTCCGTGTTAAATTATGTCGTTGTGTGTGTGTAAGCTTTCTCTAAAACCCCCGTTCAGGCTACAAAATCTCTTCAAGCCAAGAAACTTTAACAACCAAGTTTAACAATGAACATGTTCTCTCCGTACGCAACGCACTCTGTTCTGATTAGTCAACTCTTTCACCAACCCTTTATAGAAATAGAATAGAATAGTTATAGTTCTAGCTAAACTCGTCTCACTCACAAGAATCACAAGAAGAACGTCTCAGTTTTAGCTGTACAGTGAAAGCATTGTTGCTATTGAAGTTTCTACATGCAAAGAATTTGCTTAGGCATTCCCTTTCTTGTTCCATTCTCCTGGAAGGTTTCGAAAAACTGATGACAAGCTACATCTGCCTAATGAATGAGTCAAGGCAAATCGAGCAAAATCATGCTGTTTCTATGTGCTGCTGTTACGAGTTACAGTGTATAAGTTTGAAAACGTGTGCAACTGTAAGATAAGTCTTCCAAAGCACAGCAATAAAACTTTACACGAGCAGCATGGATTTTACAACACATTTATTTGCTTGGATTACATCATAAAGTGAATATTGATAATTTAACTATGTTACATTGCTGTCTTCAATGAAGTGCAAGAATAATAATTTATAATTATATGTGTAAGGTTTTATATAATTTGTACTTTATTTGCCTGTTTTGTTTTCTGAGAATAATATTATGTGGAACAATACATTGAAGAGCGAAATTCATTAGTCGTGTTTTATAATGTTATTTTGATTTGAAACTTTACCATTTAGTTTGCAGTTTTCAAAGTGTTTCCTTTCTTAACTAACCTACCTAACTATTTTTGTATGGTACCTACTCGTACACAAAATTCAAACTGAAGAACTACACAAAGTTTACTTTATTCGTTAGTTTTCCTTAGCCTTTCCTTTATGTACGTTGTTTCTAAATAATATTAGGCATTAGGTATATACCTATCCATAACTTGGCTATTCATAACACTAGTCAAGTCGCTAGCAGGGTTCTTACGAATCATCATTACATTTTCGTTCTCATTACTCATTACTACTCTTATTTAACTTGAGACACGGCTGGCGTTGGCGGTGTTGAAAACAGCGTGCCTTTATGTCATTTAATTTAATAGGTTAGACAGTTTTAGCTGCAGTCTGCACTGGAGAGAAAGTGCAAGCAGCACAAAAACACAATGTAGCTCTCCATCCTTTTTGCGAATGTATCCATATAAAAGTTATATAGTAGTAGTGGTGGATATTAAAAAGTTACAGTCACAGCTTCGTGCCTTTATTTCTATTTCTTTATCGCTTTGTGTTTCGTGAAGTTCTAATATTGTGCTATTTGCCGTTTCGGCTTCACTTTTTATTAAGTGTTCGTACCCGGATACTTTATGGTTTTCAATGTCATGTCTGTCTGTCTGTGTCTGATCGCCATGCACCATTTCTGTTCATTTACATCACACGTGCATCAATTCGATTATCTCTAAAATTATCACGGTTATAAAAAAACATCGGTAAAACATCTTTGTTTTCTGAGTCAACGTTTCATGAATGGTACAATATATAATTTTGTAGAATAGCCCTAATATCATGAACATAAAATGCAATTTCTTGCTAAAACACTATTACTCGTGATTTAGCAAGCATATTATATTTCCTAATAATGACTTGCATTTGGTAGAATAGTGTAAATATCTGAATAGCTAGAATGCAGACACTTTCTTGTGTGATTTTTGAATGGTTTATTATAGCTTGAGCTCCTTGAGAGAAAGTGAGCTAGTGTGCGAATTAGTGAAGGAGACAGGCAGAACATGAATCCGGACTTATTGCACGTGCTCTATGTGTTGCAGAAAGTCTTGTAGTTGCTGAATATTATCATATCCACCATACTCATTTCTTCAGAAACATGTCACACAAACTTCATACTTCTTTTATTTTTCCATACAATCTAAACAGACAAATCAAATGAGGGTGACTGTAATCACCTTAGTTTGTATTTGATGTTTGAGTGTAATAAAAGGAAAATATAATGCAGACAGTTTTTTATTTGGCCATTGTTACTTTCAGCTCCGATTGTATTGATAATTTGATTATAAATGTTTACGGTTCCTCGTCTAATGGCGAAAGTATTAGTGGGAGATTCTCTTAATCACCCGTTTAAAAGTAGGCTGCAGCTGTGTGACAGAAGCTATCTGATAAGATTTAGTTTTATATAATGCATTCTATAGACACAGTTCTTGTACTGTACTTACGATGTAAAAGGTATTGTAGTAGTACTAGATTATAAAATTATAGTACTGTTGTTATTTGCATGGTACATATACATACTACTACGTAGTACTGTAGTGCAAATAGTACATGCTACCTGTAATACTATTTACTACGAAGTAGCTATTGTCCCCAATTGCAACCTTGTACTACAGTATTGATTATTAGCAGCATAATGTAAAGATAAGGTAAATACCAAAGTGTTACTCGTAATGGAAATAAGTGTAGTTTTGTAAGACGTTTGTATTTGTAAAAGAAATGTGTCATTCTTGATTAATGCTTTAGAAATTTAGAATTCCATTGTGATTGTACACAAAGATGATAAATAATGCTTAGACACCTAAATCCCGACATTTCTAAACGGCTCAATTAACAACGGCTTAATAGTTTTAAAAATTTGGTTTGGATGGAACGAGGTTTTTGAGCTACACAAGCAAATGACATGAAATTTACGAAGTGCACTTACTATGCAATTAAAAACACATTATTGTTATAAAAAATTATTGTGATTGTAGATTAGTAGTGTCTCCTAATTATTATTGTACTGATACAAAAATAGTTTGAAAAGGAATTGACAGGTATATTTTGTGCTTTCCATCTAATGATTTGTTGATTTAATGATAATTATAATGTATTTCGTAATAGACCAATTTTAATTGTTACGCTTTGTAAGCTGAATTATCAGTACATTGAAATAGTTAACTTTTTGTTATTGAAATAGTTTGTTGTACTTAAAAATATAAAAGTTATAGGAGAGAATTTGAGCATATAACCTCGACAAATTAATTTGTAATTTCTCCTTAATGAATGACTGCATGGAATTGCTACACATTTTATATGGTTAGTTGGACGAGCCTTGCCGGAAAGGCAAGGTGATAAGTTCGACTGTTTAATTTTAAGAGTTATCGAAGGACCTTAACATTGTATTTGAATTTACATAGCTACCTTAAGTGTGGAAAGAATGGAGTAATAAAATGGGGGCAAGGCACGTGTCCTTGTATTGTTGTATCTATCTATGCTTTGGTTCTTATTTTTTCTCATATGTATATGGAATTAAGTAAAGTAAGAGGAGAACTACCTAAGTATTTAAAGCGTTAATCCATCGGAGAATGAATTGCTTTATATACAGGTAGAAACAAGAAATGTATAATGTAGCATACTATACATATGTGTGTATATTACCTTTGTCAATATTGGATCTTGAAGATTCATAGTATAAAAGCAATGAATAAATTTGTTGGAACATTATCGAGACTATTAAATTTCTCGACTGCTACAGTTACTGTTAGGTATGTGTGTTAATTACCACAAGCCATCATCAACAGAATTGGGTTATTCTTTAGAATAAATGAATTTCGTTTTATACTTTCGTTCCATATTCCCGAGAAATTTTCATGGTTATTTGCTAGGTAGTGTTAGTCTGCACAGTTGAGTTAAAGTTGAAAGTTTAATTATAATGCTTTTGCATTAATTACTTTGTAGTTGAAGTTAGTATAATGCTTTTGTAATAATTCTCTGAATAGTAATTGTATAATTAAAGTTCATAAGAGTATACTTATTGGTAAATAATAGTATTTCTTCACATACACCAGTAATTAAACTGGTGTATGTATATAGAGTGTATAGATATCCTTATACATACACTACTGTACAATACATGTGTGGCTAACTCGAATGTGCCTTCATTAGTCGGTATTTTTTCTACATTAGTGAATGTTCCTCTTTGTTCGTTCCGTAGTAAAGTAATGATGATAATA
The DNA here is from genome assembly GCA_034694085.1 of Pogonognathellus longicornis. Classification (NCBI taxonomy): domain Eukaryota; kingdom Metazoa; phylum Arthropoda; class Collembola; order Entomobryomorpha; family Tomoceridae; genus Pogonognathellus; species Pogonognathellus longicornis. The sequence goes on from JAQFYB010000352.1 coordinate 17,279, forward strand.
ATAATATTAGTTATGTATGTATGTACGTATGAAAGAGAAAAGTAAACTAACAAAGTGAGTACTTAAGACTTATCGTCTCATATTGTCAGATTGTACACAGGGAAGTAGTGGAATTAGAGTAGGCACATAGAAAAAATAGTAGAATCGTATTTTCTAGACTATCAGTCTGCTTTAGTACTCTGGGAAATGAAAAGCGCGATCTATTCTGTGTGTTTTGTGTATGTTCTTCTTGTATATGTGTGTTTGTATGTAATGTATGTATGTACATATAAATGCAGGAGAAATGGTATGCAAGAGAATGTATGGTATGTTGGTGAGTCTATTCAAACTCAATCTTTGTGTACTTACTAAAAACAGCAAGTGATAGTCTCGTAGTGGCTGTGTATAAAAATCCAATTAAAAAAGTTTTGTACTCATTCTTTCTTCGGCAGAAGGAATAAATCACTCAAATTGTGGAAAACTTGGCTCATAAAAATCAGTTTTGCGGCCTTTTCTTTGAATTCTATGTGCCAAGTGAAGTTTGAGAAAAAAGGCGAGTCATCTTTAGGTCATTAGGAAGCGGTAATTGTAGTTTCTCTCTCGGGATATTTCAAGCTCTCTCTCTCTCTCTCCGTTTCTCTGTCTTTTTAGTCGAAGGCACTCCCCAAACCGTTTTTTCCGTTCTAGTTTCGAACTTTGGAAAACACATCACATCTCGTATGCTTAAGTATTCGTTGTTGTATTACTAAAAAGTCTGCAGATACACACAGATAAGATGAAATGAAGAAAAAAATGGAGTTTAACTCTGGTTTACGATTTTTTGGCCGGAAATCTTTTAGTATTCTCGATTTTTGAAATAAAAATGATGTCATAGTTTTGTGTATTTGCTCTAGTTTCTTTTTTGCTTGTATATATTTACACATTTACACTGTACTGTATATATTAAGTTGGTTTCATTCAACCCTGTTTTTCTCGTGTTGTGTTGTTGTGTGCCATGTCACGCTAAAATAATTTACACTTCGTTCCATCATATTATTTGCAGGGTGGTATTTGGCATATCCCGTCACAATAAGGATGACCCGGTTGTTTACCCTGTGAAAACGAAAACTAACTAAGACGTAAAAAACACATAAAGAATATAACATGTGAATTTATTCTTCAATAAATTCAAGATTAACTGGAGAATGTCGTACAGAAAGACAATAACGACAAACCCCATTGCAATAAACTAAAACATAGAATACATACGATACGACATACTAGAAACAAAGCCCAAATTCTTGTCTTTACTATTTCCACACGAGTATCATATAAAATTTATTCAAAATAACCACACAAAGAAAATGATCTAAAATTTGTCATAAGTCAAGCAAACAAATGAAGAATACTCTTTTTGTAAATATAATAAATACCTTTGACATTTACTACAAACTACAACAATACAAATCTAAAATTACTACTACAGAATATAACCACCACATATGTATACATTGGCGTAGCCGGGGGCAAGGTTGCATGAGGGCAATCCCTCCCTCCCAAAAACCACAAAAACGAGGTTATTTTACAAAAAAATGTGGATAAAATAGCGAAATTTTTCGCGCTAAGCGCAAACCTAGCGTTTTATGTTGATTTTTGTGCAAATTTACTCATTTTTCGCGTTACATGCGATAATATACACCTTTCTACTCATATTTTGAGTTTGTACCCTCCCGAAATCAAATCCTGGCTAAGCCTATGTATGTATATATTATGTATACGTATACCAATATAAATACAATAATGCAATATACATATTGGTATAATACGACAGAAACAAAAGCAACTTAATGAATTTAAATACAAGAACTATGAAATTCTATGAAATTCACCAACAATTGTACATACATAGATTTAACAATAGAATGAACTAGGCTTGATATATACACATCAAAGTTAAATGCACGTCAAGTGAGTACAACACTAATAGTATAATATGATGATACAAGAATCATCACCGCTATCACCAACCAATGTTCAACTTCATTTCCAGGCAAACCGGCTTTTCTCCAGCACTCTTCCTCGTTTCCAACAAAGCTGCAGCCTTATCCCTAGCAAGTCTTTAATCTTTCTGTTTGCAGGTTTAAATTCGCCTTGCTTTACACGACGCGTCTCATCTGTCTCAGACATACTTGCCTTGTTCGCTCATCTGTTCTGTCCTTGTAGTTGTAAATTCTCTATACTTTTCCTACATTTCTTCTCGCTATCTCTCTCGCTCCCGTTCTTCTTTCTCTCCGATGCAGTCTATTCGCTCGTCCTGTCTGTCTTGTCCATCGCAACTTTTGTAAGCAGTCCAAGTATCAACTCAACTCCAATCCCATGAAGATTCTCTTATTTCGCATTCAACTCATCCTTTCCACACGACAGATTCTGATCTCCAATTCTCCTTCCGCAATTCTCTTTGTCCCTTTACTTTTACTCTGGAGAAAGTAAGAACTGTTCTTCCAAGACAACTACATACTGCAGACTACATGCATCCCTTTAAAGTGCCATGTGTATATTCAATAGGTATATCAAATATATTGTAAACACACAGACCAAACATGTATTTAGGATTCCATTTCGGGAGGGTCAAAATACCAATGTAGTGCAGAAAAGTATCCATTATCGCGCGTAGCGCGAAATCTTTGAGCTATTTTAGGCCGAAATGAACCAAAAATGCATCAAATTCGCGCGTAGCGCGAAAAATTTGCGTTTTTTCCCCGTTTTTTTGGCAAAATAACCTATTCTTCCGATTTTGGGGAATTTGCCCCATTTGACCCTCAAAATACAGCCTTGACACAGACAGTCCTCTTCCTTCCTTGTTCCTACTCAATAGAAAGTAGTACTTGAAGAATCCTCAGCACAATCCTTACATACTGTATATACTTATATGTATACTTTTCTCGTTGTACTTGTTGTAGCAGTTGTATGTAGCAGTATAAACACATCACGGCATTCCACAGATGTAACACGACTACACTACTGCTCTATCTGTAAGTATAAGTACTTCTAAACTGAACAAGAAAGTCAACTCGACTAAAATAAAGTAACATGCATTTAGATTCACTCTCACACAAGTATAAAACTGTTACTTCACCTAACTCTTTCGTGTAACAAATGTTTCTATTCTTTTTCTCTCTAGTGTGTGTATGTGTTAGTGTTAGTACGGAGAGAGATCTTTGGTAGTACACTACACACTTAAAAATCCAGTGCTATAATATGTTCAAGGTAGTGCGTTACAGAACTGCAGATACAGTAGTAATGTCTTTTTCGTTACTGTAATATTTTATGTCTATAAGATGTTTACACTCTTTTAGATTAGAAGTTGCATTTTATTTAACTGCAACCGAAATGGTTGTTCTAATTGATATCTATTAAATAAAGCATCATAATTTTTACCTTATAGAATGCCAATATTTACGCTCGATTAATTGGAATAAAGTTTTCAGGTGAAATAGCTAACAGACTCATGGAGTTAGTGTAAAGTGTATTCAATGCATTGGTGTATTCATTACGTAATTTTATAATTGAATATCTTTTTAACATTTGTGAATTTTTTTAACCTGCTTAATATGTGAAACAATAATTTATTCATTGCAAATTATTTAATCACTAGGTACTTTGTAATTCTTACAGCACATAAAAATCCATCCTGATCTTAAAATTACAATTGCTTTAATTAACTTAACAAAAGTTGAATTATCCTTGATATTAATATTCGTTCGTTCCAACTAACTCATAAAAGCTATGCCCAGTGGTTATTTTTACTAGCTGGTAATTTGGTATAGACTAAAGTTGTACACTTGATCTCAAGGTCTCATTTTAACCGTGTAACAAAAGTGAAGTAAGTCTCAAGCTGAAGAGAAACACTAGAGTGTCTTAATATTGGTACAACTGTAGTAAAACGCAAAGCGTACATAGTGGGACTGAGTGAGTGTGTCTGTGCAGAGTAAAGAGTTAGCGAGTTGAGCTGACGAAGTCTTCTTGACTTCATACATTTCTTTCATAGATTTTCTATTGCATTGCATATTGCATTGCATTGCTCGTGTGCTAGTACACATACTGACTCTTTCACACCATTCACAGATATTTTTCTATCTATGACTTGGCTTCGTTTCCTTTGGATTGGTGGCTATGGCCTGGTATGGTAACATGTCGTTCAGCTGTCCAATCCATCTGAATTCTTTCAACTTTCTCTTTTTTCACTCGTTATTTTACCGCATTGCGTTTTACTTTTAAGAAGCTCTTCGCTTAAATTGGGTTCGAAACTTGTAAACTAAGCTACTCCGCTAATCCAGGGGGTATTCATCTCCATAATGTTCACTTTCAAAGTAATTATTACATTTTCATGTAAATACTACTACTTACTTATCTACTCATGGGCATACTACTAGTCTGTATATAAACTCTGTATATTTTAGACACAATATAGTGTTTCTCTTCAGCTTGAGACTTCCCTTTAGTATACTATACAGCGAGGCAAGTATTGTGTTTTACATACATGCAATACTTGTTCTCTGTGCAAGCAATGAATTTTTAATTCTTTTTTAAACATTATGTAGTTAACATGTTATACATTTCAATACAGAATATAGTATTGTAATTGTTAGTACTTATATTACTAGGTTGTGTGTATGTTTGATTGTAAAGGTAATGATTTGTGTGAAAGGAGATATTTATTAAAGTTTGTAGTTAGTAATTACTGACCGTACTCAGAAAATAGTGAAAGTACACGTTAATAGAGAACTGTACACTATAATCATAGCTGTAAATAGCTTTATTATGTATTTGCTATACACATACCGCTTCAACATACACACAACTACAAGTCTCCAGGCTTCTTGATACTATTGTACTACTATTGTACTATAAAAAATTGCGACTTTGTGAAAGTTGTGAGAAAAGGGTTGTTGTGACCTTTTGCTTTGGTTTAGTAAGTAGACTGTTGCGTATAGTTATAGTGTACGTGCATTACTAAGTGTAGTTGTTTGCTGGTAAAGAAAAGAAACGACAGGTGCAAGTTGGAATCTTCAATGTGTTTTGTCCATTACCCAACCCAAAGACATTGTACCTTAATGACACAAGCAAATAACAATAAAGAGAAAGGAACAGTGTATTTATTTGTGATGTAAGAGTAAAAGAGAATGCTTTGGTATATACTTTGCTGTAAACAGGAGCAGCAAGCAGGAGAAGAGCAGACATGGGTACACACTAACACCAATGAATTGCTTTTAAGACACATGCTGCTGCTAATAGCATTTTTTCCAAGGGAGTCATTTCACTCTCGTCTCACAACTCAACTCAAGCTAAGCCAAGCCAAGCAAACTAAAAGAGCGTGTGTGTATGTGTGTGTATTCTGTGTTTAGTAAAAGTAAAGTATAGGTAAGGTAGTAGAGTAGTAGGTATCTGGACAATGTTTGATTAATAGCTTCGTGTAGGACTCTTTGGCGTCGGCTTTGGCAAATGTGCACAAAATGAAATATGATTTCCTCCCTAGACGGACGGGAAGGTGTTGGCTCTACTTGTAAGTTTTCTTAATACTACTAATACTATGTATTGCATGTTCATGTCAATATTTGCACTTATTTTGCATTCCAAGACTCTCGTGTTTGTTTGTCTGTCTATATTATGCAATACACTTAGTATTTTACCCTCAGTAAGCAAATAAGAGTATAATCTTGACATAATACACTTACATATTCCAAAGTCGAACTAAATAGCTGTAGATACTAGGTATATCAACTACCTAGTACTAGTAGTACTTGTATTAAAACACTATTAACAGCAACAACCAATACAAAATATTTACTATAATTTATAGGTATACGTTTACGACACGACATTTCTTAACGTTTAAAATTGTTTATTCTACTAGATAGTTTGTAGTAGGTTGAACGTGGATTTGCTTGTATTATACAAATTTTCGTCTTATAATATAGAAAATTGTATTCATAATGTGTATCTATTTGCATTATACTTTTATTTCTTATTTATATACAGATAATGTACATGTACATATAGCTACCTACATAAACATGCAAGTCTCAAACGGGAAGTTTACACTGTGTTTGAAACATGCGAAGTGAAAGAAATCTTGAATATTTATTTACTATGACGGGAGTGTGTTAGTAGTTTTTACGGGGTATTCAATGTTGACTTAAGTTTGCGTAGTATTATTCTCTTGGCAGTATTTATGTATGTCTCTAGGTATGTGTATAAGTAGTGTATATAGGTATGCATGGGGATACGAGACATGATTAATGGGACGGTCAATTTATGAGACGGGGCTACAAAATATGTATTTACTTGCTTGTGTACTCACTGTACTCATTTCGTTGAGGATGAAAGGAAGTTTCTCACTTGGCTGTGTCTTCTTGTCTAGTACACACTCTGTGGAATTTCTTCTCGGAACACTTGGTGTACTCTTTTGGAAGAAGGTATGGTATGAGGAAGCCGAATCTAAATAAATCTGATAAAACACCAATAGATTTCAGTTTACATTGATTTGAATGGGATCTCAGGTAACAAAGCAACATCAAAAAGAGCAGCAAATGTTCAAACTGTCTGAACACGAGTGTTTACAATGGTCAACATGTAAGAATATAATATTCTGAATGTAGTAATATAAACAAACACGGGTAATGTAATAAATCTTATGAATTCCCCGAATGCTTAGTTGTAGTAGTGTATAGTAGTGCGTACTAAAGAATGATAGAGGTATACTTTAGAGTCGTATTCTATGTAGATAGCAGTGTAGGGAATAGTAATGTAATAATATTTTTTATCGCCAATAGAATACGAACACTAACCCAATTACCTACACAATTCGAACACTAGGACCATTCTTCGGAGTCTGTGAGGGAGTAGGATATAGAAAACAATAGTAGTTATTAAGATAAATCTGCATGAAACACAGTGGAAGTTCACAATAGACATAATAAGTGCATATTATATGATTTATTCATTCAATTCATTCTCCAGTAGTTGCATCAATAAATTCAGACCGACCGGGCGACAACTTCAGTATTTGGTTCCCACTTCATAATAAGGAATAACTAAAGAATGTCAATATACAATTATAATATTACTTACACATTATGTACATTATAGAACTAGAACTGTATGTATTAGAGCTATTTATGATGTAGACACTTACACTAACTATATTATCATATCTGTACTGTACACATTTAAATGTAGGGGCATGTTGCACTTTATCATACCATAATATATAATATATTTTAGAATAGCTTTTATATTTTAGTAATTACATTAATTGTAGCCTGACTAACATATTAATTTGTACACCTAGATACTAATTGTAATACATTACATTGTACATACATTATTAACTTAACTTTCTTAACTACAATATATTTTATTTCTCTTATTTTTAATAAGAATAAGTACTACTTAATTAACTATGCTACGGAAATACAGATAGTATAGGAAAGTCTAAAATACACTCATACTTTACTTTCTCATAATAAAACCAGCTTTCACCGTACACAAAAGTGACACTGACATTTCTATGCTATCTCTCTTAAGTATGTGATTCAGGATAACCTTTGCATTAATAACTGAATATCTTTAAACGAGCTTTATTTACCTATTCATTCATGTGTTTTAGTACATTTACGAGCTTTGTATATACAAAGTATATGCAAGTATATACAATACATTCGTGTATCTGTTCTGTGTGTAGCAATATAGCATTAGTAATTTACGTTTACATGAGGGAAATCTATATTTCCATCCCGTTCACATTCATATTAGAACCCAACCAAGCACAAGCTCTGGTAATTAACTCTCGTGTAAGTAAACGTGAAATATTTTATGTACCTATTACCTAACAAAGTACCTACTAACACTTTTAGAGTGTATTGATTGGTATAGTGTAAGTAAGTATATTTTAGTGTATCAACATTTAGTTTATGAAAGAAAATTATCTAAATAACTTAAAAATATTATATTTCAAGAATAGTCAAGTGTTATAAACAGTGTATAGCTTAGGTAGGTATGTTTTAGCTTTTAGTGTAATGCTGTAAGTAAATGTAATTTATTCTGTATCTCTGTGAATCATCGCATTCTATTGTAGCATTGCACGATCAAACGTTTCTGGATTTATGTCGTAAGATTATGACATTGGAATATTTCTGATGCGATACTCATCCATTTCCGTTAGGCATCTTTTATGCATAGGAGAATCTATGTTTTGCAAATACGGGAATCTCATCTAAAACCGAATTGGATTACACTACTTCCTTCTTTGTTGCACTTAATTTTAAGAGTACTGCGTACACAGTACTAGTATCTATTGTATGTATATAATAATATAGCTTCCTTTCACTCAATGTAATACGTATGTATTCTATGTATGTATATAAACATTCACGGTATAGTTTTGGCCCTGTAAACCCCTTGTGCTATATTCACACAAACAAATATATTAATTGCAGACCCTTCTCCAATCTCCAGATTGTATTGTGTTCCTACTATAAAGCACTTGCACTGGGACAATAGAAAAGGTACATATGCTGTGGATTTCATTGTAATTACACAATGGTAACCTAATGTTCTACAAATCTGAAGAATAATTGCTGTAGTAGTACATAGAGTAGGTATGAATATGCTCCAATTCATCCAACCACTCACTCAGATACACACTACTACTAGTTGTGCATCAAGCCTCTATAGACTTTTAGAGTGCAGTGCAGCTTTACATTGCATTCGGTTTTAAACTTATCGTGTGTAACATGACAACATAAAACTACATCAGAGAATCTCTAGCGCTAATTCTACAACTACAGCTACTATGTACTATAGTATTGCTATTTGTATTTTATTATTAAGCTGTGTGGTGCAATCAACAACAGTCTCAGTTTCTTCGAAATCATCCGCAGACGAAATCCTATCATTGCTACGGCTATATGAAACATTACTACTGTTATCTAAATCTATATCGTAATCGATGCACGAACCACATCCTACAATCCTACTGCAATAATAATAATACTCTACTAGAATTCTAGTTCCGAAACATCTTGATTATAGGCCTCGGCTTATACTCGAGTTTTTTTTGCTAAATTCAGTGCCATGGCTTATGGTAATGTAAATAATTATTTTGCCTTAATTTTGGGGTAGAAATAATTTATTATTTCAACCCCAAAACAGATTCTTGTTAAAGCATCGCGCATGAAAAGGAGATTTGGTGGGTGCATTACATTCTTTGCGGCTTATATTCGAGCGCGGTTTACATAATGAATCTGTTGCTGAAAATTCTGCGGCCTATGTTCCAGGGCCGCTCACACTCGAGGGTGGCCTATAATCGAAAATTTAGGGTATGTATAATACACACAGTCAAAATATTATACAACTTTGCAAAATACAGGACGATGCAATATGGAATGATTATTGAAGTTGTATTCCCCGGGAGTATAAACGAGTTGTTCTGTGTGTAAAGTAAACTGAGAGAGAGAGAGAGAACACTTGGTTGTGCACAATTAAATATTGCTAAGCAGACAGAAATGCAATGTAATATATAACATATGAACACATAACGATAACCGGGAGCAGTAAATCCTGATTATAGTCTTGAATTGATTATAATTGTATACACAAGTCATTCCTATGTACTACTATACGACCTACTAATACAGTTATGTAGTACTAATGTTTAATGTGTACTACTACTAATGTTACATGTATAAATCACTTTTTTATATTAATAGTTTATTACACAATAAAATCATCTGCTATATTTCTATATGTATGTATGTACTTTACTTATGTAGGTAAATATGGTAGACACAAAGCACAAACATTATGTTTAATACTCATATCATATTTTACTTATGTATAGTACTACTACAAATACGTTGTTGTATGTATGTATATTTATGATTAAACCCGAAACAGAAAGATCCTTGTAGCTTTTCGTTGTTCAGTCATAGTCACTATGAGTTCACAGGGAGCTTTTTTCTGAGTAAATTGAATGTGATACGAAGCACGAAAAAGAACTTAAAATGTGACAATGCAGTGATCAAGTGATCATGTAACTCTGCCACCTCACTTCATACACCACTATGTATTTCTGTATGGCATCTGTATTTTCTCAGTGTTATTTCTAGGGCAATCTTCATTTGAACGAAACTCAAACTGAATGGCACTATGAGTGATTGTGCGGGGTTGCATTGTGGTGGGCGAAAAATAATACTTTAAATCAATGTTCTCTCTACGTATGTAGGTATGTAGGTACATTTCATATATCTGTATAAGTATTTGTAGGTAAGTATAAAAGTAAAAGCCCCAAGAACTTATAAAATGTATAACGTGATCTATGAAAGAAACTCCTTTGAGAAACAATACTCTACATTCAGAAATTTTGGACTGGAACTTTGCAAAGTTATACAGTGTCGTTATTCTACCTTCAGCTTGGTATATTTTATATTATAGCACTTGAAATTGTTGAAATCATATCATATTATATTTTTCTCATGATTATTTTGACATAATGTATGATTGGACTAGACGGGTTTATATTTCAAGCTTGCATGTAGCATTGTAAATTTTATAAGATGTACAGACGAACGAAGAGTGACTGTTTTTTAGATGGGTGTTTACTCTTTGATCATCTAATCTTGTAGGTATATTGTATAATATTGGGATGATGGTACATACCTTAGTATTACATGTACCACACTAGCTATACATTGTGAGTCTAGGTATACATTTTATTATAAACCGTAGTGTGACATTAAATTTTATTTTTATACACTTAATGCATGTGTCTGTTTTGTCGATGTAGTTTTTCCTTTGAGTTCTTCCAGCTGAAGAAGTGTTATATTAACTTTACATTACATAATGATATTGGAATGTGTGGTAACTACAGATGAAGAGAACTTTTATGTTATGGTAATGGTATATGTATGTAGTATGGATCTAGATATATTTTTAGTAATAATATAAAGAGTCAAGGTATGTATGTATTATTATCTGTCAGTACAGTAGTGTTCTTTCTTTTTAGTTCTTTCATTCTTGCAAGTAAGTACAAGTACAACTAGTCCGTGTAGTGTATGTACACTAATACACGAATGAGTGCATTAGTATATAAATGTGGCATATATACTTACATAGTTTAGATAAAACCAAGAGCCTTGGCACACACAGGCACACTCCATATAATACATACAATAATATATGGATATACGATGAGACAAGCGACACGAACTACTAACAACGACGTAGGTAGTTGAATGTCTGGAGATAAAAAGTTTTTTCCAATAGAGACAAGAACCCCAGCCACATACCGAGAGAGAGAGAGTGAGGTAAGTCAAGTCGAGTCGAGTCAAAAACTCAAAAGAGTTTTCTTTCGCTGATGGAAGCAGACGAGAGACACAGCAGTTCAATTTGGTTGATTCTTCTTGATTCCCATTCAATTCACAATTTCACAATCACACTCATCACATCACAAAAGCCTAAAAAGTAAGCCCCAGAAGAGCACAAGGAAGAAGGAGCCTTCTAACATTCACAACCTCCTGCATGGAACATCATCCAAAACCCTCATCTCATAATAGCTAGCAAGAACTTCATAGAAAATGTCCAAACGACAATGTGACAAAGAATGCCACCACACCACTCTCACACTACTCTTGCTGACGAAGGAAAGGTGTCGACGACCAAAGGAGTCTCTTTTCCATCAGAGTAACATAGTACTTGTATAAATAGATTCTTGCAGGTTCTTCTTGTATGTATAGGTACATAGAAAGAGTGTGGGTGTGTTGGTTCATTCATATTGAGACTTTATATTTTCTGTATCTCTGTTGCCCATCTCATCTGTAGTTAGTGGAGTATCTGTAGTAGATGTGTCTGTATGCATTTACTCTTTCTTGATCTCGTTCTGTTCATCTTCTTGCGACTTCTTTCATTTCTCCTCCTTGGTGTATTTATGTGTGTGTAGAAGAATCTTGACTACAAACACTATATACAAGTGGGTACAGTATAATATTTTCTAGGTACTAGGTGGATGTGTATGATGTATAATATGTTTACAACACTATGTATGTACGAATAGGAGGAGGAATAATGTATATAATATCTTTTTCTTGTATTTGTATGTAAGTAATAGAGAGCTATGAAAGAGTACATAGTTCCTTTCCCATTTCATTTAACATTACATTACATTTCGTTATGAAGGTAATGTCGCATTCATTGTAGAATGTTATGTACAGAAAGTATTAGTAGTCCTAGGAGTATATGTATATTATGCAGTATGTTATGTATGTATGTAGAAGGAGTGTAGAAGATTTTCTCATCTTTTCATTTCTTCTTGTTCTTTTCTGTTGATCAAAACTGAAGTGTCGTAATAGTACGTAATAGTAATAGTGTGTAGTGAACGGAACTTTTTATCTGTCATAAGTATTACAAGAATGTGTATGTATATAGTATATGAAGAGGAATGATGATAATGATGATGATAAAAGTTAAATATGTTCTGTTACGTTACGTTTTGAGCCCGGGTGTGAGATAGTAGAGGGAAATCGTTCGAGATATGAAGCATGATTGGATGGAAAGACACAAAAGAAAGAAAATGGGATGGAGACACACATTAACAGGAAAAGTTCGTGCCGATGCCGATAGTAGTGGAAGTAGACTTGGAGGTGATGATGACTGCAACCAAAGTGAGGTCGCTGTTGATACGGCAATGAGAACTAGAAATGCCGATGTTTTTGATGAGGAAGATGAAGAAGACGATGAGGATGCAATCGAAGAAGCAGCTGCACTATCCTTTCGACGCTGGATCGCTGCAATTTTGTCCCCGGAAAATAGACCCGAGGCTGAAATTCACAAAATAAAAGAAAACTTTCATTAAACTCCAAAAGCGAGAGTCACATAACCACTACATAGCTACTATATAGCCACTACATAGCTATTCGATATTCGATACTCGTTTCTAGTATTGTATTGCATTGTAGTGTAGTGTACAGCTATTTTATATCGTTCTATGTACATATAAGTATGTACAAGACCTTCAAGAACACCCAACCAGCAATAATAACAATACTTTCCGACTATAACAAGCGCCAGATGTGTCTCCAACACCTTTTGTTTTCCTTCACACATCTAATCAGACCATAAAACTATAACATTGCAATATCACAATGAACTGTAGTACAGTATAGCCCTCTTATACATTAGAGTCGCAAAATATTTCTTCTTTTTGTTCCACACTGCGATTCTCAACTGGAACAACTCATGTTCATGCACTCACAATCAGTGAGAGCAAAACTATGTCGGAGAAAGAAAACGAAATACGAAACCTCAAGGAGAAAGAAAATGAAGGATGTTAGAGGAGAACCAGAAGGAGAGAAGGAAACCAAAGCAAGAAACAAACGGAGCAAAGGAATAAATTAATTTTTCTCCGTAAGGATCTCTATATATCAAAGTTTTCCGTCCAATTATCTTTTCTTCGGTGTTCTTTTGTTATTTGTTCATCCCATTTCTCTCTTCTCATCATTTACACTGAAAACAAACCAGTAGTGGCCCATGTAATTATGTCTAAATCAACTCGACTCACTCAGTGGGAATTGTTTTCAATAATTAATAAAAGAAACCACACTGCAGCGTACCAAGGACGAAATGAGGTCTTTCTTGCAGAGAGAAACTAAGTCATATTCGTCGTTAGTTACAACAAACCTACCTATAAACGTATACCTAGATACATACAATAGTTGTATTTTACTTTAGCTAAGGTTCCTACACATATTTCGTATACTGTGTACCATGAAAGTTTTAAACATTGAAGTTTCTGTTTATTACATTATATTTTATGACAATAGAGATAGAGTCTAAGAGGTAAACACAATAATAAAATTGAAATGTCAACTATACCTTGGGAAACGTAGACAACGATAGAAGCTGGCTCAGCATGAGCCGTCTTACAAGTATAATTACCCGAATCTGACATGTGGGCATCTCGGATACTCAGTCGTGAATGGGTTTTAACACCCGGTTCAGTGCGAACTGTAACTTCTCTGGAATTACCGTAGTTGATCATCCGGTCGTTGTGATACCAGAACACGTATTCTGGAGGCTTTGGACTCTGTCGAACAAAGGAAATTGCACATTTAACACAAAACAGGGTTGTACACCATTAGAAATCACATCTACCTCACTCTTATACTTTATACAGACTCTCTCTGTCTCAAATAACCTTCTTCTCAGCACTACTTTCCTTTTGACCCGGGAAAAGCTTTATATAACTACTAAAACTAGCTTCCTTTTGTTCCCGTAATGACACAAAGACTGGACTACTACACCAGAACCAGAACAACTGCACAAAGTTTAACTTACTTACCTATATACTTACATAACACACACAATATCATATTTTAGTATATCCACATACAGTTTCTAACTGTTATGTAAGTATTGTGTAAGTATTATACGTATCCAAGATCCAGATTCACCTCACTCAATACAATTCTCTCCCTTAGGAGTAAATACAGGTGAAACGCTTTTGTGTTTGTGACTGGTAACTAAAATCTAAGTCTACTGTAAACTACTGGAAATACAATACAATTAAGATACACTACAACATTCTCTTTTTAGTTCTAAGTATTTCTATAGCTTTATAGTAGTGTCTTGTGTCTAGATTCCAGTCTAGTACATTTAGGTACCTTAGCTACTACTACATAACATTATTATGTTTCACAGGCTCACTTATACAGCTACAAATACTACAACAAGAGAAAAGTTACGATTCGGATTAACGTAATAAAGAGAAAGACTCGAGGACAAACCGTGCACACCTAATTGCTAAATGCAGCCACAAAAGTACAGAGTCTGTCTCGCAAACCAATATGGCTAGAATTACTCCCAATATAATGGAATAGAGAATTAAATCATGTCATGTCTTGTCAGCACAAATCCAGGCTAAAGCCCTTTCAATATAGTTCAACCCACTTCTTCACCAACAGTAAAGAATAAAACGTTACCCCATTCGTTCGTACACGTAAACGAACCACTACCGGTATAAAATAAAACCAACCCATTCTATGATTCTCTTCACTCGCTCAATTCCTCTCTATACTAAACACTTAATACACCACTACTACCACAATTGTAGCCAAGATTTGCTTTCGGAAGGGCAAAATCTCAATATGGTTTAAAAATGTACACATAACTGCAAACAGCAAGAAAAATGTAGTTATTTTGTCCAAAAATCAACAAAAATGCGTTAAATTTGCGATTATCGCGAAATTTTTTGCAGTTTTGTGTATTTTTACAGCAAAATAATCTTTTTTTAGGGATTTCCGGGGTGGGGGTCATTTGCTCTCTTGCTTAGTCTCTAGCTACGCCAATGACCACAAATACTTGTTCCCCATAGTGTACATTTGTACTAGTCTGAGTATTAATGGTGAAAAGAGGAAATACTTTCTGTTTGGTGTGTGTATTATAGTATGTAGGATTGGATTCCTTGTATAATGGAAATCAGAAGGAAAGATTCTTCATACAATTATATATAGAGAAAAGGAGTGCATTATCGATATAGTTGATATATTATTTATATATCTAGGAATTAGGTCGGTTGGAGAGTTGTAGTAGTTTAGTTTTGTCCACATAAGACATAATGTTGTCACACAATAGCCCCAGCAGAGAGAAACACAACTCTCCCGACTCAACTTCTCTGTTTACTGTTTAACTGCTTATTGCACTGAGAGTCATTAACGTGCTAAAACGACGAGTGAGTCTGTTTAAACCATCGATAATGACACTCTCGCTCATTTCGTAGTTTTCTGTAGTTAGGAGTAAATACCCGAGCTAGGAGCACTTTACAATGTTCCTTTATTGTAATGTTATCGTGTGCCATGCCACTATGCTTTAGTACAGTTCGAGTTCCTTTGGCTTTGGCTATGGGCTTTGTCGTCGATATTCAGTTCACACATATAATAATACCTACATACATAAATACAGCAGACGCAGACCAAAGTAAGTATCTGTAGAATTACAGTAGGAATAAGGATTCTTTGTCAAATCTAAAGCTAAGCTACCCATTGGTAGTATTAGTGTATAGGAAAGCATTGGTTGTGTAGTAGGCGAGTCACTTTCTCTCTATTGACTTTATGTGT
The DNA here is from genome assembly GCA_034694085.1 of Pogonognathellus longicornis. NCBI lineage: Eukaryota > Metazoa > Arthropoda > Collembola > Entomobryomorpha > Tomoceridae > Pogonognathellus > Pogonognathellus longicornis. Next base: position 33,406 of record JAQFYB010000352.1, read on the forward strand.
CCTCAAATTATAAAGTAAATCAAAGCTGTGCTTGTTGGCTTCCCCCCGAGGCTTATGCCGTAGTCATCATTGTCCTTTAATTGCCCCAGGATATGGAATACGATTATTTAACTATCCTTTACATCATAAAACATTGCTAAATAACTGTAGTCGTTAAATCCACATCCACAATTTGCACATTGTAGTAAGTACCTAAAACATTATATATTATATGTAGTATGTGCCTCTGCCTGTAGGGACATTATAATGTGAATAGTATTTATCGTTATAGATGGTTACAGAACATGCGAGCTTGAATACATTCTCATTATTCATTAATAATGTCATGAAAGGTGAAATTAGCCAAAACCCCCAAAGCAAACATTTTAAAGTACGTAAGTACATTAGTAAATGCATAATGCACACTGATGAATGCTTGTAGGAATTTAATGAGAAATAATTGCACTTCTATACACACTGTTAATAAATTAACGAGATTACCTTTTGAATGACACACACCAAGTTAATGGTACTCCCTTGCTCAACATGGTACTCGTCATTTCCTTGAATAAAGGCTTCCGGAACGGCAATATTTAGGTGAACCAAAAGCGACATTACCCCAGTTCCTGTTGACACCTGTCAATACAAAACCACAAATTACATACAATCATTTTCAGTCGACTTGTCGACCCTGCCCACCATTTTATGACTACGAGAACCGTTACTTACTAAACCATGCTAGACATATTTGTATTAATACTACCTAGGTGTGTATATGTATTGCATAGTAATAGCAATTGCCATTTATGAAGTATACCTATACAACATTGACTGAGAAAAAGTCAAACACTCACAATGTCAAAGTCTCATTGCGGAAACAAGGGGGAAACAATTTCAATACTATTTCCACACCTTTCTTGACTGAATAAGTAGGTAAGTGTTTCAAGTGAGCATTTATTATGTATTTGTATATTGGTAGGTATTGAATTTTTGTCAATGACTCGTTGTGCCCTGCATGTATCACTCATTGTCAGCACATTTTCAATTAGCCTTAATTGTTAATTGTTAGCATGGAAAATGACACCATTAAAATCGTTCCAGTGGAAAACAAACTTCCATGAGGAGTACGTTACTTATTACTCGTGGGTTACGGCACATTAAGTAGTGCCCTAACCCTTAACTAAGTAAAGGCGAGATCAAAAGCCTTGTTTACGTTACGACCGCAAATAAAAGCGTTTAGAAATTAATGCATTCTGTGTACTATCTTCATTCTTGCAAGTTGGAAGCTTACTTACTATTGCTACTATACATTTTAATTAAACTCTTAAGGAACACTATGTATTACAATAGTAGTAGCATTGAAAGTTGAAGTACTCTAGTAACTCTACTAGTATAGTAGAGTTACTTGCGTAATAATATGAATTATCTGTATGTGATATTAGAAATTGAGTTGGTTTTGCTCATTTTAAGTAATACCACTGTGTAAATAAAATGTAAACGACAAAAGTACATAGTACTATGTGTTGTGTAGTAAAAAACGGCAATCTTCTCTCTGTATTCTCATTTTAACTTAACCTAAATACATACATAGCACTAGAGCTTGACTACTTGACAGTCAGTTCAGAGTTAAACCGGCTATTTAATCTGTGTGTGAGTTTAAATGACTGGAACTCCTACACAACTACTTGCTTTTCAACTACTATAATAGTAATACACTCTGCAGTAACCAAACTACCCACAATACTAACATTGCTATGTGTATCTAAAAGTACCTACTACATTCAGACTTGAAAAGTGAGTGAGCACTTGTTTATGTCTTAGTGTTTATACAATTCTATTAAAGTTGTTTGTTGGGATGAATATTGTGAGTGCATGTTTGTTTCAAGCTCTTCGCTGCTACTATTAACAGCTACTATAACAGTCTCCATGTTTATACACAACGAGTAAAAGTGTAGTCGTGAAAACAACACTTGTTCATCCTAAACTTCCTCGGAGTAGCAATTCTCTGTTTTGCGTTTATTTAAAAGTGGGCAACGCGTAGTACTCAGCAGTATAGTATGCACTAACTCTATATAAGTGTAATTATTCAAGGGAGAAACGTATAAAATATATAATACATACACTGTTGTATGTAAGTAAGTAAGAGAAAATAATACAATGCAATTCTAAGCATCAGCAGGGTAATAACAAACATTCAAAATGTCTACAGCCCACTATATTGTTGAAGGAACACATACTCATTCCGTTTAGTTTCTCCGTTTTACTTTTCTTTCCAGTGTACTGTACACTGTAGATTGAACTGTAGGTACTGTAATATAGTAAACGTACTCCCTAGTAAGTATAATGCTGTCTTTGCTATTATTTAATGGAATTGCGGAATAAAACCATACCACCACTTCTAGTATCATGTTTGAAATTAGTTGCTTTGCTACGAGTAAGTTTGAGAAGTTAATTTATAAGTAAAGTAAAGAACAAGTTTGTAATCTTAACTTTTGGGATATGTCTTCTAATGACTAAAGCCAACTGAACTGAATCTACTAGTACCTAGTATCAAAGTAACACTAGCACTAGTAGCTTTAACACTGAGAGAGCTAGTAGTAGGCAGTGGGGAAAAGAGCTGGTTAGTTATTGTAAGTCACTCTCTCAGTCTCAAGTTATCCTAGCAGAACAATAACTAAAGTAAATAGGAAAACAACAAAGCGTGTATACCTACACTGCGTAGGAAGTGAACTAGTTTGCGGTTTTGGCCCTCCTTTACTCTTCTCTGTGGTATTAGACGCAGATAGTCATTAGATTCTATTGTGTTCGCAATCTGAAACAATGCCGATTAGTATGCTAAGCTATATATTACCTTATTATAATATTCTCATAGTATTCCTGTGTGTTTATGTAGGTAGGTATATAAAATGTTTAGCTAGATCAAATAAAAGGTAGCATTTCAATGGTAAACCTTCATTCGAACAAGATGAAGAGCAAGAACAGTTTTTCTTCCTAATCAATAAAACACAACCACAACAAAGACTTTCTCGCTATAATATTTAATGCACTTCTTTAGTAGTGGATCCTCTATGTAGTTAGTGCTGTATAGATACACCTCTTGTTTGTACAATGCATACTGTATTGTATATTGAAGATTTTCTCTTTTGGAGAATTACTACTAAGTAAGTAAAGACACAGAAGCTATAAACTTTATCAGATCAGATATAGAGTGTCATAACATAAACGATAAGTGTATTATGTCTATAAACATATATAGACAACCATCATATTTACTTAGAGATATTGTTAGATGTACACTTTTACTATACCTAGGTCATAGGTACCAAAGGTACCTAAATGTAAGTATTTATATGAGGTTCAGTGTTACTGTGTATACTAAGTATACATATAAATATATATAGCATATATGCTTCAACGTTGATAAGATGTGACTTTGGATAATGAATCTTAACATTTTGTAGTACATGTTGGAAATACATGAGCATCCTTTATAATTAGTATTGGATAGAGGAAGCGTCTTTTGTTCTTACCTGACACTCGTAGGTCCCATTGTCTCGACTTTGAACAAACTTGATTTGCAAAGTCCACTCATCAGATCCATCAGCATGGAGCACGTGAAACCTCTCATCGTTTGTGTATGTTGTCTTCCCCGTCGTTAGAATATGATAGTCTCGTCTCCGAATCCAAGATATCTACAAAGACAAAGTATTAAATTCGTGGCTCATTTTGTGCACAAAGTCAAAAGAGCGTCATATCTGTAGCATAGGGACACCATGGTCTATAGACTACCTAGAAATACTACCACATACATTAAAGGTATAGTATATTGTATTCATATGATACTATTACATATACCTACGGAGAAAATGAATGTATAGAGTATGTACCTATATGAGGGATATAATATGGTGACAAAAAGCCCGGATGTGCCCAAGACCCAAAGTAACACGAAATGAAAAGACAGCAGAAAAGACATGATGCCTATTACATACTATAGGAATTTTTCAATTTTGCACCCAGAAATGATCCAAGAATCAATAACCTCCTCTTTACTTTTCTATGTCATCGTTTTGTCTAGTAGTACCTAGGTAGGTACCATACATTACTATCCACGTAGGTACATTCCAAAGCTAAGTAAGGCATATAGAAAGTACCTACTTAAACTTATAAATTTTAAGAGCGAATGTCTGTCTAACCTTCCTAACCTTCATTCAATCCAAAAAGCATACGTACGTGTAAATGTGAGTCTACGAACGTCACATTATTAGACATACCTACGACCTAACCTACCTACTTTAGTTTACACTGTGCAGACTTAAAGAGTGTTCAAAGCCAAACTAGAGCTGACACACAGGGATAACATAGAAATATTATTATGAAAATGAACAGAGAAGAATAATAGGCAGGTTACCTACTTTAATAGAATAGAACTCAGGGATTGTGGTAAAGTTCCATAATATGAATCTGTATAAAATACACCACACGGAGGGAGAAAAGGATTTTATAGCACACATACCTTCCTGGAACGTATGATCTTATTATTATGACATACCACCACACACATACTATACATACCTAGCTTCTAGCTAATAATATTTGATATGAAGAAGCTTCCAAGAACCAAAGAACCCACATTGTCATTTCATTACTGCCAACACTTCTTCATATCTTAGTGCTGGGCCTATTCTCTTTTGGGCGTATACTATATCCGTACTAAGTGTGCCCGTCTTTCTCATATCCCTCCGCTACGTACAATATTAAGAAAAGTAACGCAAAGGAGAGAAGGAACTTAACCAAAATCCATTTATAAGGGAAATTGAAAGAAAGCTACAATACCAACCTACTTGTAAGCAGTGTATAGCACATAGTAGACCAAAATAATGTATGTGTACTATGTGTAGGTACATACAGTATATTTATATGTATATCTAAATTAAAGCAAACCAGCAGGAGCAGGTAATGTAAAGCAACGTATTATACTATTACCACTCTCTTACTCTTAGTCTTCTTGCCTATAAAATCTTTGGTAGACATTTCATCCTTCGTTCACTTTCCCTGATTCCCTTTAGCTTGAATTCTATTGTGACTTCTAATTCAACTACTCCTAGTAGCATTCCTAATATTCCTAGGAGCAGGACTGTATTGAGGGGGTAAAGGGGGCATTTGCATCCCTTCCCTCCAAATCTCAAAAGAAATTATTGCACAAAAACTGAAATTAGTGAAACGGAAGCATCTGCAAAACCCTTAATCCCAAAAAAGAAATTATTGTATCTAAAACTGCAAAACCTTGAAATCCCAAAAAAGAAATTATCGTACCAAAAATTGCAAACAATCGCATTTTCGTACTACACGCGAATTTGACATATGTATTGTGCATTGGTTTTGGGATAAATTAGCTACAATTTTTCGCAATACGACCAATAATTTTTGTGGTCACTTTTGTGCATGATGTAAGAATTTTCCCCCTCCCGAAACTAAAGCCTAGATACTGCTTAGTAGTAGTATTTATAAGTACAGATAGTACCAAAACGTGTAGTAGCATAGCTTAAAAGAGAGTAGTATTATTATTCCTTGGCAAGTTTCACAAGTTGTGTTGGTTTGGTGTTCTCTGTTATACACAATACACAAAGCTATTGTAGTATATGGGTCCAGTATCTGTATTGGGATTGGGATACGATACCCGAAAACTAGAGTGCATGGAGGAAAGCTCGGAATGATGGAGGAAACTGGTGTGTAGTGTGTAGTAGGTTAGGTAGGTTTTGGAGAAAACGAGTCAAGTGAGGTGAAGTCCTCTTCTCAGCTCGCATTTCCCCTTCTAAAGACGAAGACCACAAAAGGAATAAATTCATTGAGCAAATAAGGACAGATGAGAATTAGGGCGCCCACCCAACTCACTTTAGTTCAACGCGTCAGTTCACGGCATTATAACAAACTTATACTTTACTTGCCTAATTCTGATCTACTCTTCTCAGTTCTGGTTAGCCGTCACTGATTCACATCGATTTCAATTCACCTTCCTTGCAGTCCACTAATATTACATCCCAAAACTCTTTTGTTAGCTACAAATCCATTTTCATACAATACTAACGTTTCTTCCTTTCAAACCTAATATGCCACAATTCACAGCAACCCTCAACCAAATCATTCCCTTTCTCTCCTCCTCAAGCAAGTATTTCAGGTAGGTACATACACAGCTCTGTTGGTTCGTGATGAAGTACCTATATATAGTACATAGTACCTTTAGGTATAAACACAACCATCATGTCCGACTGAAGGAAACCAACGTAGCGAATTGTAATTCAGACAAAAGCTCAAGTTGTACAAAAAGTTTAGCCGAAAATCAACAAAATTATTGCCATAATGGGGAAAAGCGATTCTTCACTGTACACCAAACATACCACTAAGCTGCATTTTTAATACTTTTTCAAGTAGTAGGCACTAAATTGATTTCCACTCTACTTTTGTCTACGTACACACAGACAGTCTATCTTTTTACAAAATGCCAAGAGTGTATTAGAACTACCTACTGCTACTGTACTACTAGTAAAATACTACGAGCATAATATTATTATGCTACTCTGAAAACAAAGAAGAAAAAGATTCTACTATTACTACCACTACTATAAATAGTGGTACTAGTTGGAAAAAACGAGTCAAGCAAAAAGGAAGTTGCTAGTTGTGAATTATAGCTGACATCCACAAGATTTGTATACTTGTGCAAAAGTAGCATAGAGCAAAAAGAAACTGCTGCTACCAAAATCTCGTGTGCTGTACTTTGCTAAGCCTGTCAGAGAATTCTGCTACATTGAAGTAGTACAATAAACGTACAATCCAATTCTTACTACTTATACATACATACATTCATACAAATATAAACACATAGCACATACATACATGATACTAATACTATACACTTAAATACTACTTGTATCCACTATCTTTCTTACACTACTCACTCAGAACAGTTTCTTGGGACAAGATAAGTAAGTAGAATGGTAAAAGTGAAAACAACCTTGGTAGTATCTGTACGTATAAAGCGGATCTTGGTGGAGGACCTTGTAGTTCATTCATTCCGTGCCCACAGTTCAAGTCACATTGTATTCAACAGGATCCTGGTGCACGTGTCATGTCACGGCCATAAAATCACCCCACGTACTAGTACCCGGCCCTGACTTTTCCTGATAACACTCTAATTCCTTCGTAGGTACTAACTAATTTCTCGGTCACTATAAAACCTTTACATGAATACTTGCCAAGATTTCCAAACATTTCATCCCAGACAACATGGGTGAGAAAGCAAATCATGGAAACACATGGAAGAGCGGAAATCGATTTCTGATAACGTTTTTTCGTTTTTTTTCCTGACCGAAAATAAATTCTCCCAGACCAATTAAATTGACTTCTAAGTTTTAAGCGCACAAAATACTATGTAGTATTACATATAGCTATGCCGGGTAAAATGAGAATACTATGCTTATTTTACCCGGTTATGCCCTTAAATGTTTATTTACGGGTTATATTATCTAAACGCACATTATAGCTAGCTATATATTATATAATCAAAATCATGAATGAGTTATGCAGGCACTGGGCATCGATAAAAGGCAATACTACAAGATAGCATAATTTTTTGATAAGTCTAATGCATGGTAGTGGCTAAAGGAGTTGAAGTGGTATGAAGTAGAGAGCCAGGAACAAATCAAGCGAAACGGATAGATCAGTAGTTTGTAAGCACGTAGGATCCTCGACAATTCAAAGTGAAGTCTCTGAAAATTCGCTAAAATGTTCGTTTCGATAGAGAGACCAAGGAGCACAGACACACTACGGAAGGAGTGTTATGTACCTATATAGAATGAAGTATATCAATGCGTGTACTTAACAGACGAGCGCAATCTCACAGTTTCCATTTATCTTCCTTTGCGAGCTATTTTAAAAGAAATAAGGTAGATACAACCTTATGGCTACTCACATGACATTACACGAGCCTTGTGATCTCCTCTTCTGCCTTGTCTTGTCTGCTTCCTTTTTCGCTTGGACTTGGACTCTGAACAAGAATTGCGTGAACCAAAGACAATCTATAATATCATACTGTCTACAGAAGACTCTAGTCGATTCCAATGCATAACTATCACATACACACTATAGATAGTAGCACAGATATCAAAGCAGTAGTATCTGTAGTGCTAAAAGCAAAAACACATATATCTACTACACAGTAATAATATGTCTTTGTTCCAGGGATAAAATAAATCCTGGATCCTGGGATTTAGGTTTTACTGGAAATTGCCTCGGGAATCTTTTCACCCACATGGAATTTTCGCGAGGGTCTGGTCTGTCATTGAAAAGGGGGCGTGCCAAATGTCTGACATCCCTGTTTTGAAGTGAAAAGGGCTTGGCTTTCTGGAAATCAGCTATAAATTTTAGAAATTTCCCTGGAAATTCTCTTTAAATTTGGGAAATTCTCATGGAAATTCGTTTTTTTCGTGATTAATGCCTGGAAATTCTCTTTAAATTTGGGAAATTCCCATGGAAATCCGGATTTTTCGTGATTAATGCCTGGAAATCGGTCTTATCCCGTCCCATGGATCCAGGATTACCTAGAAAAGTATTTTATTGTATCCCTGATTTGTATATATATAAGAAGTTGTATGTGTAGTGTAGTATGTTAGCAAACGGACGACTTCACTTTTCCTTCACGTCCCGTTCACAAGTTCGATTCAGCTCAGAGCCAATTTGCTTGGGATTATTGCACACCATGTGGGTAAGACAGGACACGACAGAACATAGACACGGCAAAGCATGACTCAAGAAAGAGAAAAGCCAGCTACACTTACACACAAAGGATGTGGATGTGGCATGGCATGGTCCCAGCTTTAGACTTTAGTTTAACTTGTACTATTGCTCCTATTCCAATATTATAATATAGTAGTTTTGTATAGCATGTACAGTATATTAGTATTTACTACTACCTACTCCATGTATGTATTATACAGAATGTACATTATGGATGGCAGTATATGTCACACAAGTAAATGTAAGCACCTCGTGGTGGATACCTAAGTAATACCATGTACAGAATAATATAGTAGTAGTTATTCCATGGCTGCCCGTGAAGAAAGTGAAGCCAAGGAAGGAAAATAGTGTCAAAGCAAGCCAAAAACTTTTCATATCGTCGCAAATGGTGTGGTACATGTTATGTTTGTGTATTTTGCATATAAAACATCTATGGTGCTAACACATATAGGTAGCTAGAGCTACACACATTACATTTATAATGTTATACATACAAAGTCGTCAGTTTCCGTCCGCTGCGCCTCAAATTTTGGATATGAGATCACATCACATCATCAGCATCGAAAAAGTCGCGTTTATGTATTGTGTTGGGATTTGTACTGTATACATACGCTGTTATGAACTTGGTGAAGAGTGTAATGCAAATATATACATGAAGAATTCGTTGCAAACAAGATCCATTCTTTTGTAATATGGTCGTTGGACAAATACTTATGAAAGAAATAGTTTGTCTACATACATGATTCCAAACTAGGAAGGACTATACAGAATATTTGTGGGTTGCTTGTATTAATGTGTGTAGAATTGATTTGAGTTAGTACTTGAGTTGACTAGTGAGGATGGTTCGACTCTTTTTCCATGCTTTTAGTTCTTTTATGTATGAATGTATGTATGTATGCAATACTAAAGGGGTCGAGAGAGATACGATGCATGTTGTAACCAAAACCAAACCAAGTCAAGTCAAGCCAACGAACCATACTACATATATAGGAGATTGTGTTGTTGTTGCTGTTATGTTGTTGTTATGACTTACTTTTACTTTGAGTTTATTCCATCTCTCTTGACAAGTTGCGTTTGCCTTACTTTTTTGGTTTTGGTCTAGTACTTGAGTAAATGTTTCTTCTTCAGATAACTTACGTAGCGTATCTTAAGTAAGTGTTCGTATATATGGGAAAACGCTATGGCTTGAAAGAAAAAGTTGGACAAATGACAAACCCAAAGGAATATAAAACCAGGACCTACTAGATCACCATAGTTCACAGACCAGAGGTCTCAGTTTGTGAAAAACTGTCTTGCCCTGTATAAAATGTGTGTTAAGTCTACAGAGACTTTTTCCGATTTTCTCAAGTAGTATTCTTTCCCTGCTTCATCCGTGTACCTGTACTAATGCACTATACATACATACACTCTTCTATACCAACTGCATTCTATATGTCTAGTCTTGGTGATAGTGATAATACTATAAAAGAAGAAATGGAGACTAACAGTATGGTCTACCGTTATATAAATGAACCTTTTTTCTTTTTCAATTTTTGTTAAATCAAGTTTCTACGTTCTGTTGTGACTCGTTGAGAATGAGCCTCTTTGATCTAGTTCACTTAGGCTGAGATAGTCTAAAGTGGGATGGTAATGATTATCTGGGCTATGTGCAAGAACAGATAGATATAATGAAATCTTAAGTGCTCAGATACTTTACAGACGTGAACAACTATAGTAATCATACTTAAGGTACAGTACCTACTATATATTAGAGCCTGAAGGTAGAAACGACAAGGCTATAATATTACTTTATAAACATTATGCATTTAGCCACTCATTCCAAGTCTTCAAGTAAATATAGACAACGATAGAAAGTTGATGAACATCTACCTACCTTTAGGTACTGTAAAGTACTTTTGTTATAAACTACTAATAGATAGTACCTACGCACTAGAAATACTACCTACTTGTTTATAAAGCTTTAAACATACAGGAAAGGGAAATAATTTCATAATAGTCGAGTTGAGGTAACCAGACTTGCTAACACAAAATCAGCTCGTCTTTGATAATCTTGTGATTGTATTTCTCACTCGCTGTAGTGTGTATAACAAACTTGACATACCTACAACAGTCCTATGACGTTAGTTAGGTATATTAGATTCGTATTACATTTAGTTAGTGAGTATAAATTGCGTAAAGGGTGCTACAAAGCATATCATACCTTTGAACTTGAACCAGGCTGACTGTTCAACAGTCAACCCCACGGAATAATTTGTCCAATCTTTTTGCTTGAATCAAGCCAAATGCATTTTATTTAGCAAAATAAATTGATCTTTTCCTATATCCAAATTAGATTGTTTGATGTAACCTACATAAAAATGATAAAATGTTTGGATTTAAATACAGTGAAAACTTACTGAGCTATTAACAAAAAAAGGGGAAAAGATTGAATGCTTTATTTGTAGAGAACCCTGTATGTGTGAAGGTTGAGATGGTGTAGTCTCCCTAGTCATCGTACACAATTAGAAATGAAATGAAAAGAGAAAGTCTCTGAGGAAGGAGAGTGTATGGCCGATGAACAAAGCGTAGGTATATATATGTAGGAGTAATAATAGTAGTGCTAACGAAAGGTTAAAGGTTTGGCTTAAGAATGCTTCTATGCTACACGAGTCTAAGTAAGTAAGTGGTAGGTATCGGTTGTCTAGTCATCTCACAGGACTAGTCTTGTACCACTAGTCATTTAAGTCATAAAGTAGTAAAGTGAAGGACATAAGGATGGAAATGGTTGGCAAACTAAAGTCGTTCTTCATCAGGATGCCAAATTCGATTAAATAAATGGGATTGTAATAGAATAACGAATAAGTAATCTATTCTATGAGCGGATAAGAGGGGATTCAGACTCTATGCAGTTGAGAAAGTCAAAGAAAATATTACAACTCACAGATCGTTCACCGAGATTCTTGACTTTGCATCTGAGAAACGCCGTGTCACCCAGTGGGACGGTTATGTTGATGCTAGTTCTATTCTCAAATGGATTTTCAGTTCCTCTGTCGGGAGTGTACAGTCTGAATGGCAATCCATTTGGGTTAGCCCGTGTTCTCTGCTGAAACCAGATCTTCTTCTCGGGTACATGTTGTGGATTCGAAGGCATTCCTTAAAACACAAATGAAAGTCAAAATAAAATTCATTTGACAAATATTTAAAGCAAGTATATTATTATGTATTGCTTTCTTTGTAGTTAATGATTGTTAATCGTGAAACAAACTAACTTATGTATGTACATAGTTTTATAAATATTAAGAATTTATACTCTAACGCGTTAGAAGTACAACAAGGAAGAGTTAAAATAGTTAAACTTTTTCGAAAAGATTTTTCGATTTTCGAAAAACAAATAATATCAGTTGACACTAGGGCCAAGTCGATTTTCATTGCATTTTTGAACAAAATGTCTCTAGTCTTATTTATGGCATGCAATCACAAACGATTTACAACTGACACCGAGCAGGACCATCCGCACAATTCTACAGAATATTTTCTCAGACTAACTCTAAAAGTAAAATACAACAATCTACTCCTTATTCCCACTCAGTGACTAAATCCCTGCATTTTTACATGTACTCAATACTCATAACTGTCATCAATTAATTAGTGACGCGTATGAATGGACTCCAAACTAAACTTTCTTTAAATCATTATTGTCTGTTGAGCGTTGAGCGTGAATTAACCTAAATTACGTTTATAGACAGTTTTGTAAATATCAACAATTTATTCTCTAACGCGTTTTGCTGACAAAAATTGATTCGTTTAGTATGGTAAATAATTTTATTACACATAAGTATTAAAGGTAGAGTAAACATAGTATTTTTCTACGCATGTATGTATAGTACTCAATATTTAATCTACAAACAGTTTGGTTAAGTCAATAAATAAGTTTTCTTGAAACATGTACCTACCCAGACACAGCTATTACTATTAGGAATTAATTGATGATAAAGTCTGTAGTAACTTAGGTAGGAAATGGTTTTGAACTAAAATCTAGCATTACAGCTAATCGTAAAGTTAGTTTGAGTATCTCGTACGTAACAACTAATTACAAGTTGATAAAAACTTTGTCAAAGGGTATCAACAAACTTTGAAATAAGTGCAACCCCGCTGGCACCTCACATATGTAGGTAGTAGGTAGATACACAGAGCTAGGTATGTCATTTCAGTCACGAATCATGAACACACACACACGCACAGTCTTTTATATACATAAATCCATAGCCACTACTACTACTCTACAGGACTCAATAACAAGTTCAGAAAAACATTAGTCTCAGCCCATCTCACATCTCGTAAAGTCACTCAACTACCAAACTCAAAAAGAAAATGGAATGGAAACACTCGTCGTTTGGTCTGGTGGAAGCCACAAACTACTGAACATGCATGATACTATCATTCTAGAAGAGAATTCTCAACTACTATATAAATAAAACTATCAATAGAATATACACTTTTCACTTTTTGGCCTTTTCCAACATTATAACACCCTTTGCTCTACATATCTCACTTATATAGCCTTGCAATCCTCATATCAACTTCTGCAATCCTGTACCAAGCATTTAATAAAATCTCCTCATTTTTTCGGATTTTAGCTCAAGAAATATTACATAGTATAAACTATCACAGATTTACACTCGAAACCCACACTCATGATATTTTTCCCAGTCTAGTCTATATACCTACCATATGAAAAAGTGAAATTGTGGCAATGTTACAGATCTTTGTTAGAGTAATACAGTAGCAAAGTCAAAGTACATCATATGCACCACACTCTAGTAGGTTAACTTTCTCACTCTCTATATATTTGTACTAAATACCTACAACGGAATGTTCATGTAGATACATGTGGTATACTTATTTCGCACTATATATACGTTACAGTTACAAAATTCGGACAAAACCCCACTGTGCATTAACTTTCTCGATGAAACTACAATAGGAGTAAAGCATGGTGGCGCATGATGCTATATATCAAATATATTTCTATTTTTCCTACACGTAGCACAGTATGTAGGGAAAAGCCAGTTGAGGCAAAGTCAAGTTATCCGTTGTAAACTCCATAATTTATATACCTAGTAGGAGTAGTAGGTAAAAGGCAGCTCGTCGAATGAACATCTCAACTGTAGGTACTTCTAGTAGGACGTAGTAGGTAAAAGTAACACCAACATGCACAACACAGATATGTTGTTGCCCACCCGCCCGTCACCATATCTCTACGAATGCATGTTGTAATGTAACAAACTGCGTTGAGGGAAAAGCAAAGTAAAGCAAACGAAAAGCTCAGTCACCACACACCAGCAGCAGTCACAACTTTTCCGAGAGTTCACTTATTTCTGTGTGGCAACCTTAGAGCACTTTCTCACTCTTCCGTAGGTTCATTCGACTTTGTTGTAGTATCCGTCCGTCCGTGTGCTCAACTTTTAACTTTAGTTGTTTGATAGAATCCTTGAATTGGAGAAAGGAACGTAATGTAACAACACAAGAGTCGAATCGACACAAATATTGCCACAACCAAGTCCAAAGAAACCAAAAAGAGAAAGAGAGGAAGAACCTACTTCTGTACCACACTACTGCACACACAGTACTCCTACTCAAGTAGTATATTAGTAAATTTCTTTATGAATACTCCACACTTTATACACTACACACTCCATACCTCTATACACACACATACAGATAACACTATGTACAATAGTATGTATTATACATTTAGATATTTCCTTGTATAGTGCAAATGTATATATTGAATACAAATGTATGTGTATGTATGTATATTTTATAAAAGTAAAGTAATACATAGGAAATAGTAGGCTGAACAAAATGTTCTCTATGCATCGATAGTAATCGCAATCGCCATCCCAAACTAAACAAGTCGAAGACGGAGCAGGCGAGAGACGCAAAAGTCGCCGCAAGAACAAACAGACGAGACCACAGAATCAAACCAAAATTCAAGATGTTTTATACATGTAGCTTTCCACTTCGCACTCAACCGAGCGGCACAACATTTTTCCTCGAGAATGGTGCGAGGATAAAACTAACACATAGAATATAGATACAGATACATTCCTCCCGTAGATACCTTCAACACAATACTCAACTACACTAAAACACATACAACATAATATTTCACCAAGAATGCAATACATGTATAATAGTTTAGTATATACACACACCCTTACATAACATGTCTAATACCACCATGCAGCCATGCTGTAACTTTTACATTGTATTGTACATATAATATTATGGTGTACATTTAGATGGTATTGTCGTGTTGTGTATGTATGTACTAGTAGATACATAGGTACGTGTGTATTTGTGAATATATGCACAATGTGTTGTGTCGTGTTTTGTAGCAGTGCATATAGTTCGTGCTCTTACTTATTTCACAACTAAAGTCGAAAACTGGTAAACTAAAGCCAAAAAGTCCTAGTCAGCACCATGACCTGAGTGAATTGAATGGACTTCTTTACTATTTTCCGTCTTCTTCTCCTCAGAATCCTTTCCTCCACATCCACCACCACTACTACCACCACCGTTACAACAATATATTATTCACCGAAAGTTTACTTTGTCTTCTCTTTCCCTATGTCATTGTCTTTGTGTATTTCTTTTTTCCTTTCCAAGAGTTGCGACTGACTTGAGTTTCTCTCCCTGTAGGTGAAGCATAGCTTTCCTAACTATTACAACACACAGTACAACAAATACTTCTACTACTTACATACAACTATCAGCAAAGTAAGTAGTACTAGAACAGTGTCTTTATAATAATATGATGATACTATGTATGTACTTCTATTGCAAACACGTATTTGTATCTGTAAAGGACTATTACATTACTATTACAATATATATATATATACTTTGTAGAATTCTTAGAATCTAGGTTAGGAATGTAATGCTCAAACCATCCAGCCCATTCACATTAAATTACGTTACGTTATTTACGAAAGAAACTAAAGTACAGACAAGTCAAAACAACTCACAAGAAGAACTCGAACAAGACGAAGAAGAAGAAGAACCAGTAGGGAGAAAGAATACGACGAAATGAAGCCTTTCTTTACCTATATATGCCTCTGTGGTGTACGACGTATTACGTACTAGTACGTACATCCCTATCTTTGTATTTGTATCCCCATCCTATCATGCAATGTGCAAAAAGTATATTCCTAAAATGTATACATACATATACAGTGTAAGTTCACACACATACAAATACACCGGAAAATGTATATAGTGCCCATTAAATGAATACGGACAGGAACAGCTCACGGGACAAGAAGAGCACAATCCTTGCCCGTGTCTATAGAGCCGAGACTTTGGAGCGTGTTTTCTCTGATGGGTCGAGAGGAAGTGGTGGGAAGAGTGTGGTGCTGAAGCTCAGCTTCATTTGACTTGACTCACTTAGTTTTCTGTGGAAATATGTCCCACCTGGGAGCTAATCAAGAGACTCTGCTTTTGGATTGGGTTCGTTTAGACTGTAGGTAGGCAGAAAAGATACGAAGTATCTGGTGAATTTATATGAATTTGTACTGTCTAATATGTAACCACACGTAAGTTCAATCCTATACCACGAAACTACGTTCATTCCTACCATCACCACCACAATATTCCCATTAAGTTACTTACTTATACTTCATTGTATCTCTCACTATGTGTGTTTTTGTGTGCAAAAAGGATATATGGTATTTATACAGCATTACTACTTAGGTTTTCTTTCCAAGTAGCTAGTAGTTATGTATAAGTGCTACAAAAGAGACTCCTTTTCTTTAGATTACATATATTTTGTTACTATACTGCACTCCTGAATTATACAATACACCACATGGTGGTAAATATACGATATACACTGATACAAGGGCCATGTACATTTTAGTTCCCATACCAGGCCACTCCGGGTAAGTAGGTATAGTATATTATTATACCATAATATGGCAGACACTCAAGTTTGGTTAACAAAGTCTAATAAAAGACAAGTTGCATTAAGTCGACTGAACTGAACCCAAATGAACTCAGTCACCATCACCACTTGACTTGCCACCGTTGTTACCGCCACTACCCTACAACGTACTACTTAGATTTAGAATAGTGCTAGAAGCTATAGTACAAGTATACATTGATATATAGTGTCATCATATACATGTCCCACCGCCTTTTCTACGAAAATGAAACGTACGCGGAATATATACACAAAATACACATACACACTGTGAGAAAGAGAGAGATGAGACTAATCTGTGGAAAACCGCAAGAGAGAAAAAGAGAAAGAAAGAGTGAGAGTTATGGCGGCAGGCGGAAATTGTCACTATGAAGTCTGCCGCGAGAAGGACCGACACAGTCAGGGAATGAAAGCTTCACGAACTTGCTTACTATAACTATTAGCACTACTACACTACACTACAGTACACACAGAAGAGGACAACATGCACTGGTAGTTCCTGATTTTTAGTCGGAAATATAAAAATTGTCACGTACGCTTAGCCCACTTACGTATACGTTGTTCAGATACAACAGAGTTGAGGACGTCTTCTTCTTCTTTCTCCATCAAGTACACCAGAAGAGTAGAAGTATTTATACCACTACAAGGATGAAGAGGATGACGAGGAAAGAGGAAAAAGAGACGGAAAAGATGCTAGACACCTTTATAGTGTAGTAGGAAGGAGCTATGGTTTAGTATAGCTATTGCCCTTGTGTACAACTAGGCACATCTATATAATATGCCATGGTAGTTGTCGTTCTTGGTTTCTGACACGAATCGTTGCAATGTAACCAACGACACTTAAAAAGAAAAAACACCGAAAAGAACTGCTGTATTATATTAGCGTGGACTAGCCATGACGTTTTTAGTTTTACGGGTTAAAAGTAAAGTACACCTATTTTTCTCGTGGTTATGTATCTTCATGTGTCTGGTCTGGTCTGTGGTATGTATGGATATTGAACCTAGTACATATAAAACAAACTTATTGTTGGTAATATCTAAAGGGTATATACATACAGTATTCTTGTGTGTGTGTGTTTGTAAGTGTATTGTTTAGATGAAAAAGTGAAAGTGTGTCTTTGTGGTTTTCTGGGAATGTATCTGTATGTAGTGCGTACCTACAGAAAAGTACAAGTACACGTATTTAGTATATTGTAAGTGTATATGCTAGGTGTAATGCTAATGTATGTGTATAGTACAATGGCCTGAGAGCTAAAACGGACATTTACGAGTAAGGGGACGTAATAGTCGTCGACACAGAGAAAAGTTAAAGCAAAGAACAAGAGGAAGAAACGTCACGGAACAATAGGCAAAATGAAAGGGGGAGAGATGCGAATCGGATAGGGTTGTAAAGCACAAGCACTGTCTCTCTTGAGTGAATAAATTGCTGCAGTAAAGTAAAATGTTGCCACTGCAAGTCGAGTGCAACTCAATAAAAGAAATTTGACGCATTCATCTCTTGCTTAGACTCTTTCCTATACATAGGCACCTTCATATATACAAAGTCGTAGCTAGCAGACTCAGAACAAGCGTTGTTGGCCTCAGAGTTGGCTGAGGGCTGTAAAACTACTGTGTTACTCTTACACACACAGATACATACACATATGCCATTATGTTGTACTTGTAGTTATATCTGTTCCATGCACTATGATATTACTGTACTCGTGTAGTAGTATTTGTAGTAGTGTGTGGTATTGTTGGCTGTACTAGAGCATTTCTTGAGGAGTGAAGCTAAAAATAACAAATGAGCTCCACTCAACCTGAGCTGACAGCAGGATGATATGATGCTACATTACATTACCTTACATTCGTTTGGATTGCTTGATGCCCTCGGTAGTTTTGCTTCATTCTTCTTCTTCGTTTTCTTCCCTTTTTTGGTTCGTATACACAGAAAGGGAAAACACACACACGGAAAAGAGTTGGGAGAGAGAGAGAAAGACGCTGGTAGCAAGATATTATTGTTATTGCGTAACATCCTTCCGTTGCAGCATGTACTTATAATATATAGAAGTATGTCCCTCATGGATAAAATTGTATTTACTATAGGTATGTGTAGTATGTGTGTATCATCTCTGTGTGTCTGTGTCTGTGTGTGGATGTTATTAAGTACTACGATGTGTAATAACATATACAATAACGTTACGTTACCATTGATTTTACTTTCTCGCAATCAGGGCAGACATGAAATAATATTGGATGATGTAGGGTTATTGTAGCGGAATGTAGTGTAATGTTACTTATTGCGGTCAAGTTGAGTTAACGGGCTTTACGTGAGCTCCACGGGATATGGATTAGCCCTCTTGTTACGTTTGTATAATGATATTTTGGCCTGATTCCTTTAACCAAATAGGAATACTACATTTTATAGCTAAAGTCAAAGTTAAGGTATAATACTACTACATGTACCTAATAGGTATGTACATTATATTAATATTGGCATCTGCCGAGCTATTTGTATTTATGGAGGAATTTTAGAAAATATTTCTTAAAAGTCCTACACATACTATAGAGGTACTGTGTATAGTAATTGTGAAAAGACTGCGTCGCAGAATACAGCTATAGAATCAATGATTCATTAGCAGTTCATTCATAGTAGAGTAAAACTATAAAATGAATGTGGAAGTCTTATTAAGGCCAATAAATTCATGGAGATAGTAAAAAAGACATTAATATGTTTTAGTCTAATGTATCGTGGTAAGAGTAATAGCAATAATTTTACAACATACAAACCTTAGTAATACTAGTAGATATTAATCAATTTGAAAGCAGTATGAATTGAATATGATAGAGCATTACCATATACATGTATGGAAGGAGTAGGACATGTTAAAAAGTGTCTAAACAGATTTGTCATTGAAATTGAGTTCGCCCTACATCCGTCAACCCGTGTAAGTATAAAGTTCCATATTTTTGCTTTTAATATTTTTCTACAGCTGTTATGACAGTAGAATTAAACTTTCTTGATTAAAATGAATGAGGTAAAGTCAAAGTAAGTTTCAACAAAAATTTCAAGGATTCTAAAACTACATGACAATTAGCTTAGACTTTTCATTGCAAATTTATGTATGCACTATGGAGTCTATACACTAGAATTTAGACTCGCATAAATTTACAGGTACCTTACCTACCGATTCTATTACCTATGCACTTTAAATTCCCAAAAGTATATTAAGTACATACACACACAGTGCATGCATTACATAACTAAGCCAGTACCAGGAGAAATGTTCTATATATATTTTTGAATTTCATCATCACTCATTCACTGTTCAATAGGATCGTAAAGGGTAGAAATTAGATTACTGGGGTATACATCACTGCATAATGTACGTGAAGACATAAAATACAGATATAAAGTGAGTTATAGAAAAATGTATAAAAGAAACACGTTGAAGTCTCATGAGAATACAAAAGAGTCGGAGCAAAGGAGCTTGTTGCAACTGTAATGACTGACATGATGAGTTGGAAAGCCTATTTATGTGCCAATGCAAATTCCTTAGTATTACCATACATTGAGTTTCCATGTTCCTTTGCATAATATTGTAACATGATAGACAGGCGTAGTATACTACACATGAACATACTAAAAGCAATGACACCAGAGTCTCATCCTATTCAATTCAATGATATAATTTACTTTGTGGGCTTTGTTACTACTTATGTACTTTTCTTTCACAATCATCGCTTGTTCCATCACTACTGTGAAAACATGACGTAACACAAGACATGTCACAACACACAATGACAACGTACATATTAATAATCTCCCGTCTCAAAACAACCCATCCAACATCATTATAATATTAAATAATGAAAGGTAAAAGCCGATGCTTTAGAATTCTCTGCAATGTGTCGCAAAATTATAATTTCCAAGAAATCTAGCGCAAATTCTTTATACAGAGTTATACCTGTCAGGTGGAACTCTGTAGTTTTGACACACTAGAAACTTTATAATTACACAAATTATAGCAGCAGTTCCATATTATTGTTGTTATTAAGTTCAATTTATGATGGAAAATACGTAGCCCTGACACAATTTTCTGTTTTGTAAGATTGTATAACGAAATACATTACTTGATGTGTAAGTTTTCTTTACTCACAAGTTACAAATGACATAAAGCGTGCGTTCAGAAAATTCAACGTGAATTGCAACATTAATCCAGCAATGGTGTGTTAATAAACTTATAAACTAGTACATGTATGTATATTCACGTGTTGTGAGTTGAGACACAAACTCACGCAAAACTCAACTCAAGGTTCTTGATAGGTGATGGGGATGGGACGAGGTTGACTTTTGAGATCATTTGTTAGAACTACAAGGTTATTTCATTTGCTTTTAATAAATATGATTCAGTGTAGTGTAATCATCTTTTTAATATAATTTGAAAAATGTGTGTAACACTATTAAAAATTCGGAAAGATCGTGTATAATGTAATTCTTTACATATTTACATGATACTACTCTTATGAATGACTCGTAGTAGTACAAACAAGAAATTTCGCTAGATTTCTCAAACACAACTTGTTTTTATGTTGTAATTTATAATATTAGTCTTCTTGAGTCTACACAGTTATAACATAATTGAGTTCGAAGATGCCAAGGGCGGATTCCTCGAGAAAAGTTGTCCTTGGATTGTTAAGGTTGTGCTTAGAGTTTGTATACATACCTTGCTAGTACATAAAGCGTGGGCATTCTCTGACTCTCTGATGCAAAATATTTTGCGTAGAAAAAGTGAAGGAATTCATTATATTAGATAAATCGTTTATAGAGACATCAAGGAGAAAGTAAAGTAAAAGTTTTTCCATGCAGATAGGTATGTGATGTTGTGCAAAGCACAGAACGAAGTTTGCCAACATTCTATCTACTTACAACTACTAGTGAAGTTGTTCAGCTATGAGGAACAGGAAAAAAGGTGGGTAATCAAAAACAGTTGCGCTCTCTTATGTCATGCTGCTATATTAACGTTACAACTTGCTATTACGGCTATCATCAGAGCAAAGATCACATCTTTTTTACACACACACAACTCAACAACCAAGACACGTATATGCAACAAAACAAATCTAAACTATATAGGTATAGTATATGCATACATCCGTACATACATAGTAATGCCGTAGCCAGGGGTAGGCAAAAAAGCAATTGTTCCCCCTCTAGAAATTTATAAACAACGGTTAAATGGTTATTTTACCATAAAAGCACCCAAAATCGAAAGAAAATTCGTACTACACGAAAATTCGTACTACACGAAAATTTGTATGCATTTTACGTTGATTTTTACTCTTAGTTCAATTTTTTGCGCTACTCCCAAATTTAACGCATTTTGACTAGATTTTGGCACAAATCAGATCAATTTTTTCGTGCTATTCTTAAAATTTACGCATTTTAGTTTGATTTTGGTTCAAATTAGTTCAGTTTTTCATAGCACTCGCAATTTGTATGCATTGATTTTGGCCCAAATTTAATTAGCTCAGTTTTGCGCTACGCCCAATAATAAGCACATCTTTATCTTATATTGGGATTTTTCTCACGCTGAAACCAAATCCTGGCTACGCCATATGATACAAGGATATGTAACTACATATAGATGGATACCTACTATAGAACATAACAAACAATCACGTTATTGAGTTATACCATCTGGTAGGTACTTTAATTGTATAAAAATCAGACGTAGTAGTTCTTAGTAGGAAGTTCATGAAGAAAGGAGATCATTTTCCTTTGCTTAGGAAATGTACTGGTATATGGTGGTGGTGGTGATGGTGGTGGCGGTAGGCCTAAGTCAGAGTAAAGTTGCTGAATTTGGTTTGGCTTTCTCTTTGCCCACTATTACTATTAGAACTTTTTGGATTTGCTCTACAGCACATGTATTGTAAATACATAGAAGAAAAGTCGTAAGCAACACTATAGCTATTACCTATGTACTATTTACTTGTATAGTGTATTGTACAAATAATACTACTAGTCTATTTAGTGGTAGCACAGTGCACTTATATTTCCGTAAATTCTGTTACAACAACATAAACTAAGAAAGAGTCACTTTAGTAGTGAGTTCACCCTCTGCGTTTTCCTCCATTGCCGGCCACTTGTGTTTTGCCAACACAAAACACTTTTCGTGCTTAAGGTTAGTGCCATGGTCTCGGTCTGTGAGTGATTCTATACTACATGTAAAGCTATACACTCCTTGCCCTTCCACCTTCCATGCACGTCATATATACAACTATACACACAATGTATCATGGATTGTGAACCTTTTTGGCGATAGAAACACTTTATGCTTGGTCAGAGAGCACAGAGCAAACCCAAGAAGTGTATTTTCGGAAGAAGAACATTGAAGAACGGGAAGAACAGTCAAGCTACTTACTTAACAGTTATTCTACTTTAGTTCTGCTCCATGCTAGTACAACTTGCAAGCAATGCTCTAGTTTCCTGTATGGATATAAGTGTGCTATATAATATGAGCTTCCTAGTTTTGGGTTTCCCTTTCCTCGTGCTCCATTGCTTGGAGCAAGTTAAGTGAATTAAGCTCCACTAGTGTAAATTCATGTAGTAGTGAACCAAACACACTCTCAAATACTAACTAAGACCAGGAGTAAGTAAGAGTCTTATCTTGGCACAGCAGAAGAGCACGAAAGATGCTTAAGGCTTAACTTCCCACAGGCGAGGATCCTTTCCTAAAATTGAAATCTTTATATCTTCCCTTGCGCTTCTACATTAGATTTCTTCCTTCCTGGCGCTTGGATTGGCTTTTACGCAAGGATATTTCTATTTTTTCACTTTCTCTCTCTCACTTCTTCTCGAGCTGCCTTGTGCAATGTTTGTTTACATAGTTTTCAAAGAAAACTAACTCACGGAACACACTAGCAGACTCTACTTACTACTTTACGATTTTTTCAATGTACTTATACGTAATGGCAGTGCATTGCATAGTGTGAGCACGTGAACGTGACTGCTGGCGATCTCGTAAATTAAAAATTTATTCTTGATGTTCATACCCCTGCATGGTATTTCGAGGGAGACCGAGATGTACGTTATGTATACCTACTACATACGGTTTTTAGTATAAGTGAGTGCAGAGTGCGTACAAATACAACATTTCAGATGCCTGCAGGAAACAACTTGAATTTCCATTCATTCATTCATTTGATCAACTCACGAAAATAGAAAACCTCCGTAGGGTGTTCACAATCTTGTGCAAAGTAATATCACATTCACACTGGTAGACATGAATAAAGAATATCATTGACTAGAAAGGTTTCAGAAACAATTACTTACCTCGACTGGACGAAGCTACGATGGCGAAAGATGTCACAGCCAAATATAAACTCAGAGCCAGGGTGTTCGCGGATTTCGTCCGAGAAGGACTAACGATCCCAATTTTTCCACTACACACAAAGTCCCACTTCACCATAATGATTGCACTATTTTGACCATATTCAGTTCCCACTTTTCTTCACAACTTTACACCATGTCGTTTCTGCAGATCTTCAATAATATGTCACACACAATCCACTTTCTTTTTAAATAATGAACTTGTTGCACTTTTCAACTTACGTAGGTATCACTTTTAAGTTTCCGAAAATTTTACTCCTGGAGAAGAATTTCACCTGCCTGGAATTAAAAATACAAACACACATTTTTAATTTCATGTTTAGCCGGATGTAGCAAAGGAAAACATTTACAAACATAATGCTAGTTCTTCAGCCCAGATAGTGTACCGTATTTGTTATATTTATAGCCCCGTCTATTATTGTGCAAAATTGATATTCAAGAGGGGGTGGGGGCTAAAAATCGAGAGGTTTATATTAGGGGGAGGATACATAAGAGGAAATACGGTAATGCATTTTGATTTTGATTTGCTTGCTGGAAAATTATGAATCATGAATATCTGACTGTCAACTGTATGAATGAGTGTGGTGATTATGTAGGTATATAGAAAACGATTGTCATACTATTTGATGTATAAATAATGTCAAATTCGAATCTAACTGTGCACTTAGTTTAGTACATACGCCCTCCTGATAAGTTTGATATAAATGTAGAGCACATTTCAGTATAGTATTTAGTAAATGACCGGGTGGACTGAGTGGACTGAATGTTTCAACTGAATCGTTGCAAGAATTAAAGCTACCTTAGTTAATCTAGCAAGCTTGTCCATTGGCCGTGTTTAATCCTCTTTCTTCCTTCCCTCTGTGTCCCAAAGTAAACAAGGCAATTGAGAGCGAGTGAAAGCAACGGGAATACAGAAGGGATCTTATCTGCTCAACGTAAAAGTAAAAGGTTTATTTGCCAACGGACGGAGATTAGTATTAGTTCTGTTCACAGCCGGGCAAGTAAGAAGTAAGACCGTCTGAGCTAAATATCCTTTGCAGAATAATGCACGCAACAGCAGCACAGATCCACTTAGTAAATGTGAAAAGTACTATATGCTATGACTATAGTACAAAGCAGCCTTGCTATTGTACACTGCTTTTAATAGTAAATAATACTAGTATAAGTGTTTTGCTAGAGTTTTGTGTATTTTTCTAACTGCAGTGTAGTACTATAGTAAGTATCTGTATATGGAGTCATGTGTTGTATTCATAAGTTCTTAATCTTAAGTATTCAGGGAAGGAAGGGAGACTCGCTAGACGAAAAAAATTCCACGGAGTAAATAAACTCTGTACTTTACGCTTAAAGAACGTTTACTTGTGTTGTACAATGCAACTTCTAAGGTACCCTTTCCCGTAGGGCAACCTAGTAGTGTCTATGGTTAAATGATTAAGTTTATTATGACAATTGATATAAATGAATTATGATTAATTATTTGTGACACAGTACCTATACCATGTATAATGCTGAATGAGTAAGTCCAGTCACAATTCCAGTTTATGAGCAAGATCAAGTTATCGTTTATTTGATTATATTACTTGTAATGATACGATACTTGTAATGATACTGTTAATGGAAAATGATACTATTTTAATAGTTCAACAGAATAATGAATGATTAAGCAAATGTAATTATATTTCCAATTCTGATGGAGAGATCCAAGATGGCAAGTTACAAGGTAACTTGCCCGTCTCCGGTGAGTGTCGATTGTCCACTGAATGTTCTTTACTCAGAGCACGCTCTCTACATCCAACGCTTAGCTGAAACTTTCCGTTGGTCTGCCGCGTAG